>PVJO010006930.1:0-85473 GCA_004026905.1 Hystrix cristata | reverse complement strand
CTCTTTGAGTCAAAGTCTCACTATGTAGTTCAGGCTGGTTTTGAACTCACTATGTAGTCCAGCCTGGCCTCAAACTTGCAGTGATCCTCCTGCCTCAGCCTCCCCAGTGCTGGGATTACAGGCACGCGCCGCCATGCCCAGCCTGATCCTCTAGGGGTGCCCTCATCACAGGAGAGGGAGTCAGTATGTACTCCACAATGCACTGCGTTGCTAAGCCAGGGTTTTCGGCAGCTTGGATGGATTAAATCCATTTTTGATGTCCATTGTCAACTAATGAGGGTTTACTGGGATGTAACCCCCTCATAAATTGCCTGTAATCAAAAACCACAAGTGACACACACATCTAACGTAGAACTGTGTATGGGGTGTATATACAGGGCTGTACTTAGGGCTCTGTACACATTTTTGGGGGGGATGGTGCTGGGGATCAAACTCAGGGCCTTGTGCTTACTAAGCAAGCACTCTACCACCTGAACTGAATCCCCAAACTGCCCCCCCATAAGTTGAAGAGCATCATTTTTTATTTTTTTTCGAACCCAGGGCCTTCGTGTTGAGCTATATCCCCCGCCCTTTTAAATTTGTATTTTGAGACAGGCTCTCACTAAGTCACTAAGTTGCCCAAGCTGTGTTTGAACTTGTGATCCTCCTGCCTCAGCTTCCCAAAGTGCTGGGCTATAGTTGTATGCCACCATGCATGGCGAGCATCTGTATTTGACCAAACCACTGGGCACTACAACCCGACCAAACTGACACAGCCCAACCATACTGACACTTGAACAGTAGATCAAACCGACATATTAACCCAAGAGGAACCAACAGAGAATATAATATCCATGAAAGAAAGATCTAGGGCTACTCTGTCTTAGATATCTACTAGTATAATTATATGTGATACATAACATATAATAAAGGTATACATAAATACCCTTTTTTTTGTTTTTGGTCTTGGGGATCAAACTCAGGGCCTTGCACTTGCTAAGCGAGCACTCTAACTACTGAGCTAAATTCCCAGGCATAAATATCCTTTAGAACAAGAATACAAACCTTTCTAGACACCAAAAACTATACCAAAAAGCCAAATTAGGGCTGAGGATATAGCCCAGTGATAGAGTGCTAGCTTGTGTGAGGCCCTGGATTCCATTTCTAGTAACAAAATTTTTTTTTTGTTTTGTTTTTTGAGACAGGTCTTGCTATGTAATTCAGGCTGGTCTCGAACTCATTATGTAGCTGAGGCTGGCCCTGAACTTGGCAGCAATCCTCCTGCCTCAACCTCCCAAGTATTGGGATTACAGGTGTGCATCACCACGGCTAGCAGGAAAAAGATTTTACAGAGGAAAAAGGTTTTTTGGATATATGCCTTTAATATAGTTTTGACTTTTTATTCAAAAATAAAATTAAACCAAAAGGATGAAAAATAAAACCCTAAAACTGAATGCACACTGACCAGCGATCACATCCAACCCCCAACCTCAGATATGGATTTACTGTCATCTCCTCTAGGAGAAGGCAGGGTCTTGGCCATCTTGGTTCCTAGGGTGTCCCTGGGCCAAGACTGGCAGGTACAGGTGCACCTCAGTTGCTCCACAAAGGACACCACAGGTGGAGATAGGCACACACACCCCATGCACTCACAGCCTCACGGCTGCACTCCTGGGTTTGTGGCCCAGGGCCGGTGTCCCTGTCCCCCAGCTCCAGGAGCCGAGCAGGAAACTCAGCCACCTGAACCTGGATTCGTTGGCTGTGAAATGTGTTCGGTTGTAGCTGGCAGGAGGGTCACAGGTTTCTATTGCCAAGGAGCAGGAGGCTGCTGTAGCTGCCGCCATGCACGCAGCCGGACATGCGCATCACACATGGCCATTCGCACACACGTGCCCAGCAGTTTCCTCCTGAGCCCCAGAAGGGGGAAATGCAGTAATTTCCTGGTGAGTCCTGCAGAGTACAGAGAGCCACAAGGGTCACAGGCCCTCCATGGAGCTGGGAGGGGAGGAAACAGTAGATCAAAGGCCATGGTCCCAGAGGAAGAGGTCACACCCTAATCCCCCTCAGGTTCTGAGCTGTCAACCTATTCCAGGCCAAACCACCACAAACATCATTAGAACAGTGGCCCTGCAGCGAACCCCTCCAGTGGGTGGGTTAAGCACCACACCCCATCACTCTGTGCTCACAGCCACCCCGTGCGTAAGTTACCAACACGAGCCCACTTCGTAGACAAGGACACTGAGGCTCACGAGCTACAGCAGCTTGTCCAGGGTCCCTGCATTCCTCTGTCCCAAGGGTGTGGAGCAGCTGACAAAACCCAGCCTTTAGCCAGGCATAGTGGTGCACTCCTGTAATCCTGCCACTCAGGAGGCTGAGGCAGGAGGATACTGAGTTTGAGCCCAGCCTGGGCTATATAGTGAGTTCGAGGCCAGCCTAGAATACTGTGCATAACGAGAGACCCTGTCTCAAAAACCAACCAACTAGCAAAGAAAAACCTACCCCTTTGGGGCCTGACTATTCTACCCTACAGCCCAGTGCCAGCCCAGACTCCAGTTACCCGGAAGTTTGCTCATCAGAGCCCCCCGGGGTGGCGTCTGTGTGTGCCCTTCCAGTGTCCTCTACAGCTGCCTACTTGACTGTGGTAAAGCTCTGGCCCTCCTGGGCCGGGCCAGAGGCCGGGCGGGGGTTGGGGCTCAAGGCGAGGAGTGGTGCACTCCAGGAAAACCCCAGTCCTCCCACATCCCTGGAGAGTTTCTGCCCTTGCAGGGGTGGCAGCAGCAGCAGCAGCAGCAGGCCAGAGTGCCAGTCCCAGCTGAGACTGTCCCCCAAGCCACAGGCAGGTTCCTTTCCTGGGCAGGCCTAGTGTCCTCCCCTGGAGGATCCAGTAGGAGGGTAGACATTTATTTCTTTCTTCTTCCTTCTCTTTTTTTTTTTTTCCTTCAGTATTGGGGATTAAACCGGGGGCCTCCACACTGAGTGGCGTCCCCAGCCCTTTTTTATTTTGAGACAGGGTCTCACTGGGTCACTAAGTCACTCAGGCTGGATTCAAACACGTGATCCTCCTGCCTCAGACTCTCCAAGTTCTGGGATCACAGGCAGGCGCCACCGTGCCCGACTGAGGGCAGGAGTTTCTGAGAAGCTACAGCAAGCAGAAGCCACAAAACCTAAAAGAGGGCTGTAACCCTCAAGCTTAGAAAGTCTCCTTAGAAGACAAATGCCTACTCAGAGCCTCGGGACACGCAGCTGGCACATGAGTCTAACACACAAGGACATCATGCCCGGAGATGACAGGCTGGGGAAGGGATCTCACTGTCGCCATGCTCCTGACTCCTCACCCAAAGCTTCACCCAGGGGCTCGGAGCAAACGTAGTCGGGAGAAGGGACAGGAAAGAGGAAGGAGTGAGGGCTGTGAGCATCTGCCGACAGACCTTGCAGCACCATAGCCAGGAGGACCATGAACCAGGGACCCCCTGAGCCTTCCCCACAACCTCAGCCCTGCGGGGTCATCCACCCCTGTTCCATTCTGCAGCGCGGCTGGAGTGGGCTCCAGAGTCCCTCCCACTCCTGGCTTCTTGGAAGAAGAACAGGAAGTGCAGAGTTGTTTGACAAAACACAGAGGAAAGATCACATCCGCGCCTTCCACGAAAGGTGAAACAAAGAGTTTGAGCAGAGTGGCCTCTAAGCAGACCCCCACCCCTGGCCTCCGTGTGTGTAGCAGGGCAGCCACAGAGCCCCCGGACAGAGCTGGGGAGACCCTGCAGGCCCAGACCCACTCAGGGATCCTGGAAGCAGCCCGCACTCGTGGGCCTGCGTGCCCGCCTGGCCATCTCAGGCTTGGGGTCTTCCGGCCTCATTTGCATCTTGGCAACTTTGGGTTTAAGGGAACCCTGTATCTCGGCATGTCCCCACAGGACAGGGGCATTGGTGGGGGTGGCAGGTTACTTGCTCCCTCACATCCCTTGGGAACACCCTGGGGGACAAAGCAGCTGCCTGCTGACTTGTCCCTGAGCTGCCATCTTCATCCACTGTCACCCTGAAAGTAGACATAAGGAAGGAGACAGCCAGCTGGAAGAGAGCCCACAGGACCAGGTCAGAAGAGGGTAGGGGCTGAGACAAGCCATCAGAGCAGCGAAGGATGGATGGACGGATGGATGGATGAAGGGAGGAGGAATGACTGAAAAGATAGATGAATGAATGAACAGAAGAAAGCACACCAGGAAGAAGGGGGCAGGATCCTTCTCCGCCCACCTGTGACGTGGAACGGGACCCAGCTGCTCCCCCTTCTCAGCAGGACAGACTCCTGGTTTACAGAGCACTTGGGAGCCTCACAGGCATGTGAGGAAGATATTCTGGGAAGCAGACCGGCTTGGCTGCTGGGAAGGGGATGCGTGCCCAGGCTTCTGGGGGCCCGGTGGGAGGCAGGGGGCCTGGAGGGGACTCCTGCCATCTCCCCCCCTGGTGGTGGTGTGGTGGGCAGCAGAGGCTTCCCGTGTGCCAGGTTTCCTGGAAGAAGGTCAGGAAACGCCAGCTGTGGCCCCTCTCTGTCACTCCCTTGTCCCAACCTGCCAAATGTTAGTTACTCCACCCACCCAGACCCGGCCCTGACACGGAGAGGGAGGCCATGGGGAAAGTGGCACTAGCAGGGGGTGGTTTCCTAGGTCTGAGTGACCCGAAGAGAAACTGGCAGCATTGTGTGCACCTGGCAGGCCAGCACCCACAGTTAGAGCCTGTGAACGCCATGTCCACGCCACAGGCAGAGACCCCACTTGGAGAACTAGCGTGGCCTCGCTAAAGGGACCAATGCCCACTACTGGGGTCAGGTTGAGCCAGACCTGGGTCTGCATGCCTGATCCTCGTTGTGCAGATGGACCTCCTGAGCCCTGGAGCCCGGAACAGACTCACACGCTACCTCTGCCAACTCAGCTATCGGCCTGTGGTTCCTGCCACCTGTTCTGTGCAAAGGTACAGAGGCTGCCTCCGCCTGGCTGGTGCTGGAGCCCAAACCCCATGGCCCCTACCCCACAAGCCAGGTTGCACACACACGCCGCCTCTGCACCCTTGCCGCCAGTCGCAAGTCTCCAGGAGGGGCTGGCTGCAAAGAGCCACCGAGCTCCCACCCACCTCCTACTTACCGTCCAATGTCTGAGCAGACCTTGGAGTCGGCAGCTACTGCAGCGTGGGCAAAGGCCTGGGGGCTGCAGGAGGTGCGGTGGCGAGAGAGGACCACGGCTAACACGGTGATGGCCAGCATCAGCCCCAGCCCCAGGAGGACCAGGCTGACTGTGGACCTGCGACCCCGGGCCATGGCTCAGCGGCCCAGGGGGAGGAGGGAGGCAGGTGGGCGGACAGGCCAGTGGGCAGACGAGGGACAGATGGACAGGCAGATGAATGGACAAAGAGATGCACAGATGGACTCACAAGTGATTGGACAAATGGAAAAATTGGTGGGACCAGGGGCAGACAAATAGATGGACTGACATTCAGGTCAGACAGCTGGACAAACAGGATGGACAGATACACATTTGGACAGAGATGGGCTTACAGATAGGTGGAAAGATGGGTTTAAAGACGCAGAGCGAGCAGCCGGCCAGCCAGTCAGATGGAGTTATGGACAGACAGACGGACTCAGCGGCGAGGTTCCTGGCCTCCTCAAGCGCTCACCACAGAGACAGATGCAGCCACACGCCTGAACTTCCAGTTTCAGCCCCTGCGCTTGGCCCTGGCAGGAGGCCAGGCATCAGGGGGGAGTTTTTCCTTGCAGAGAGGAGAGCCGCTGCGGTTAACTCCCTCACTGCCGGTTGGTTTCACGGCCCTTCCTGCCACCCAACTGTGCCCAGGGTCACCTCCTTCCAGTAATGCTTGAAGATTTAGTGCCTGGGGTGCCAGGTTCCCAGGAGCCCCTGTGGCATTTTCCCAGTTTCCAACATTGCAGGGAAAGCAGAGCTGGGCAGCTCAGTCCCGGCCTGGACAGGCTCAGAGGCCAGCTCCCACCAGGGTGGAGCTCCACCCGCAATTCTGCCCTCTTCGCTGGCCCCGCCTGGGTGCAGCTCATCTGGTCATCCACATGGCACAGGAGTGGGACTGAAGAGACTGAGGGACTTAAATTATGTCACTCAGGACAGCCTAGCCACAGCCTGGCTCAGGGCCCGCAGTGTCACCCATATATGGCAGGGGATACAGACTGGCCACATGTCAGACCCTTGGCACAAGTGCCCTGGGACCCACTGACCTGACAATCTCCCTCCTCTGGGGATATCAGCCTGGGTCCTCCCCAGGCCTTAGGGTGTCTGTCTGGCAGGCAGCTCGGGGAGTGAGGACCCACTGAGCTGCCCGCTTGACCCAGCTTAACAGGGGTGCAGGCCACAGGGACTGTGGGCAGGACTCCCACCGCACAGGTCCACTGGCCCCCACATAGCCTCCCCTCTCCCTTTCCGCCTGAGCCCTGCCGGTCCCCAGCCTCCACACATACAGTCCTGGAATAGCCGAGAAATGCAGCCCAGAGAGGTATTGCTGTCTCACAGGCCACACAGCCTGCTGGGCCTCCGTGTGCAGAGACCCTGGTCAGTCTGTGCCAGAGAGGCCGTTTCCGGTAGGCCGTTCCCACGCTGACTCAGGGAGGGAGGGGCTGTGGCCATCTCTTCCCACCGACCCCCACGCTGCGGCGACATTGCTCAACCACGAACCAAAAGTGCATTCCTGAGTGGGGGCCAGGCCACCCACCCACCGCAGCCCTCAGAGCTCAGAGGCCAGGGCAGGGGGGACAAAAAGGACAGCAGAGTCAAGGGGTAGGACATCCTCCCTCCCCGTTCCTCTCGCCAGTCATCCTGGTCGGGCTGGGGCCAGGGTGCTGTGACGGCCCATGCAAAGGTCAAGGAAAAGCACTGATGTGGTGCTGGGCCTGGCCAGAGGCTGCCCTGAGGCCCAGGTTGGAACAGGCCCTGAATGTCCTTATGCAGGAGCCGGCAGAGGCAGTGACAGTGGGAAGGAAGAAGGGAATTAAAGCCTTCCAGACCCTGAAGTTACGCCTTATGGGGCCTAGAATACCGGGCTACACTTGCCAGTCAGCAAGTGGGGGTTCGGGAGCCTCACAGGGGGCCCACTTTCCTCCGCACTGCATGACCCTGAGCCCGCCCCTCAGCCCTGTTTTCTCCCCTGCAAATGGGGCTGTGGTGGTTCCTCTCCCATTAACATAAGGATGGAGGAGGGGCTGCCACCCCCAACAGGCTTCTCTTTCCTTGGGACCCCAGAGACAGACCCTCAGGGCTCAGCACCCTGCCCAGCCTACCCCACCCTCAGGGCCCACCTATTTGTGCTCACAGGTCGGGGGTGAAATCTGGCTGTTGGGCTGTGACCTCCGCTTCCCCAGCCCTCCTCCCCATGGGGTGCACTGTGTGTGTGCACTCTATGTATATTGCGTGTGTACATTGTGTGTGAAGGGTGAGTGCTGCAGCCCGGGACAGGTACGGAGGGGCTGGCCCTGGTGAGGCGGGCTGGCTGTCTTCCCTCTGGGGACTATGGATCTCCTCCAGCTTGCTGCAGCTGATCACAGGCTTAGGCTTGACTCTTTGTGCTTGGAAAATGACACCAGGCGTGGCTCTAAAGATGTTTTCTCTTAGCCTCTTGCCCAATCCCCACTCCTCAGACTTCAGTTTCACCACCTTATGTCCTGGGCAGGATGACCCGGGACACTCCAGGGTCTGAGGAACTACCTGGTCAGACAGCAGCCGCTGGCTGCCTGCTGCCCAAGTCAACGTCCAGGCCGGGGCTCCCCCTTGTGGCTGATACTAGGAAGTGTATTTGCCCTGGTCCTGGAGGACCTCAGGGTGAGGGAGGGAAGGGCTTGATGTGGACCCCACTGACCCTTATCCACGCACCCACCAGACTGTCCCCATACCGAAAAAGCTGAGGCATGTGAGCACACCCCTCCATTCTCGCCCAGACGGCTCCATTTCACACACAGGACACTGAAGCTGGGGAGTGGGGAGGGAGCCTGGCCCGCAAGACTGCCCAGGGCTTGGCATGGTCGCCCCATTTATTATGCTGCTCTGCCACTCATCGAGAGAGCCCGTCCCCCAGAATCCCATTCTTAGCCCTGGTATCTCAGCCCTGAGCTGCTGGTCAGTCTTGGGCGGCCCAGGTGTGTTCTCAGTAGCCAGCCGGCTCCCCGCCTTTCCTGGAGTCCGAGGCGGCTGCCCAGCCGCTGGCTGTTCGAACGATGGCCTGGACCACCGCAATGAAGGTGGGAGTGACCTCAGTTTGGTGGTGCCGGGTCTTCAAGCCTGCAACCACTGCCTGGGGGGTGAGAGGAGAGGAGGCCTCAGCAGGCCTTAGGTGTGGTCAGAACCATTTCCGAGGGGGTCCCAGACCTCACAGAGACAGATGCCGCCATTTCTAACCAAGCAACCAGGAAGAGCGAGCTGGGGCACCCGGCCTATGAGGTCCCATTTGAGCAGGTGGCTTGGCCCTCACGCACAAGGGCTCAGGATGACCCAGGCAGCATGAATAAGGACCATGTCCCCTGGGCAGAAGACAACAGCCACTGTCCACTCTGTGATGACTCAGAAGATACAGGCCTACAGCTCGGGAAACCCTGTGGTCCCGCACCTTGACTCCGTTTCCCCAAATTTTACTCACCTTGTCAACGTCTCTCTCCAGTGTCGTGGTGTTAGGCAGAAGCTGGTTGTGCAGCCGGGGCTCCTCCACTGCCCGCTTCATATCATACCCAAACCAGAGGCTATGGATGATGGTCTGGGGGTGGGAGGAGGTAGCGAGGGGTCAGCATGGCTCAGGGACAGGGGCAGGGAGGGCCAGGTGCGTGGCACGTACCAGTGCAGTAGCCGTGGTGATCTGTGTCCCTCCAGCGGCACCCACCACCATATGGACCTTGCCATCCTTGCCCACAATGATCGCCGGACACATAGACGAGAGTGGCTGCTTCCCTGTGGCCCATGGGAGGGGACAAAGAGGCTGGTCAGCTGCCTTTCTGGAAATCAGCTCCCTCCCAACACAAATCCCCTGGCCCAGAATCCCCACCCTGCACCTGGCTCGATGAAATTGGCCGGTGAAGGGGACACCCCAAACTGGTTAGTGAAGTTGGGAGAGCTGAAGTCGTCCATCTCATTGTTGAACAGGATTCCACTGACTTGGGAAATGACCTTGGAGCCAAAGCTGCAGATGGACCGGGTCAAGTGCTATGCCCACCCCAGTGCAGCCCTGCTGGGTCTCTACCCACCCACCCCAGCACAAGCTCTCTCCCTGGGAGGCCCCCTGAGGTGGGGCATCCTTTTCCTTCCACAGAAGTGGAAGGCCCCTTGGGGGATACGCAGACAGCCCTTGGCCCCCTGCCCTTGGCACTGCGCCACCCGGAGCCTCACAGTCCCTACTAGAGGTTGATGGTGCTGGTAGCAGACACCGCACTGCCATCCTCTGAGACCACGGACAGGTGGGCAGTGCCCCCGTCATTAGGTGTGTAGTATTCGGGTTCGTAGTAGGAGACTGGGTAAGTGGTGTCATCGGAGATTCGAGCTTGAAGCTGGGCTGCGACGAACTCGGAGCTCATGTTGTGGATCACCTGCCGAGACCCCAGAGCTGGCCTGAGGAGGGGGGAAGGGAGGATGGGGGGCGGGGCACAGGGTTGTTCGAGCAGGCCTTAGGAAGCCCCCGACTGTGGACTGACCATAACCTGCCTGTACCCTAAATCTTCTGGGGCTCCCCAGGGCCCACAGGGCAGGCCCAGAGTCTCCCATGGCCCATGTCCTCCCTCTGTAGCTTCTGTCTTGTTGTCTGTCCATCCCTTGAGCCTTCAGAGTCTTGGCGCATTCATTCTCACAAGTATTTATGGAGTTTGTCCTGCATGCCCATGATGAGGAGTCAGCAGGGAACAGACTTGTTGTAGTCCCTGCCCACATGGCAGGAGGGGCGACAATAGCAGACAGGGAAAGCGCTGGTAATAGGGAGGAAAAAGATGGGTAGAGTACAGACACAGTGGTCACGGAGGACTTCTTAGAGGAGACTCCATCTGAAAAGAGCCCAGAATGAGGCCTAACAGGTAAGTGCAAAGGCCCTGAGGCAGATGGCACAGGCCTGTGGCTGACCAGCAGAGTGCATGAGATGAAGGAAAAGGAGGCTGAAGACAGGGGCTGGGGCCTATTCTGTGGGGGGCCCTCATAGGTCCCATAAGAAATGACTCTGGCTTTTGCCCTGAGCCACATAGCCCTGGGGCAGAGGAATAAGCTTATTGGAAAGCGGTTTCTTTCTTCTTCTTCTTTTTTTTTTTTTTGAGACAGGGTCTTGCCATGTAGTCCAGGCTGGCCTTGAACTCACTATGTGGCCCAGGCTGGCCTTGAACTCATGGCGATCCTCCTGCCTCAGGCTCCCAAGTGCTGGGATTACAGGAGTGCACCATCATGCCTGGTTTGGAAAGCAGTTTCACGGGGTCCCTCTGGTGGCCAAATGGGGGATAAGAAGCAGGCTATGGACAGCCATGCAAGAGATGATGGGTGACTTGCCCCATGCTGGGGGAGAAAAAAAAGAATAGAGGATAAACTGAGCATAATGGCACATGCCCATAATTCCAGAATGCTGGGAAGGTGAAATAGGACAATCACAAGTTCAAATCCAATCTGGGCAATTTAGCTTGTCTCAAAATTTAAAGGCTCTGGGCAGAATTTGGCAGGGAAGTAGCTGAATGTCAGAGTGTTGGTCTAGCATGTGTGAGACCCTGGGTTCCATCCCTAGGACCATAAAAATACAAACAACTAAGCTGGGGATGTTGCTCAGCAGTAGAGCACTTGCTTAGCATGTATGAGGCCTTGGGTTCTCTCACCAGCACCTTCAAAATATATACAAAAGGAGCGAGGGGGAACCTGGCAAGGTCACCCTAATTAACAGTGGGCTTCTTCTGGGAACAACCTTATGTAGCTTGTAGCAGAACACAGTGAGAGGCAGGGAGGAGCACTGTAGGACTGTGCCCTGAGCCAGAGGGTGGCAGGAAGGGCAGGCCTTGGCCAGGAGGGAGGGCAGAGCTGGGCTACATGGGGAGGCTTCTTCCCTTCTGGAGAGATAAGTCACAGATCACTGGCTGCAGGTGTAGGTGGGGTGCGGAATGGTCATGAGGGAATGCTGAGGCCCCTCCCGGCTGCTCACAGGTCAGAGTGAGCAGGGTCTGTAAATCCAGGGGGAAGGCCAGGGATCCAAGTAGCAAGGAGGGAGCTAGGGCCCCTAGCAGGAAAGAATGCAACAGGGATCCTAGTAGAGAATTAGCATGGATCTGGGCACCTGGCCAAATAAGCGGGCCAGGTGATGCTGGGCCCAGGGTGGGGATCTGAGAAGCATTAGTTCCTGGGTGTGATTGAGGAGCAGGCTGTCCCTCTGTTCCTCAGCCCTTGGTACATCCCTCTTATTCTTGAGGGCTGCGACACCCCATCCATCTCTCACCTCAGCACTGACCACAGCAGAACCTTCCAAGCTGAAGGCCCAGCATATACAAGCATATACAAAGGCCCTGAGGTAGGAACTGGCCAGAAAAGGGGAGCACTAATTAGCTGTTATCAAGTCTGTCTCCCCAGCCCTCCCAACTTTAAGCTCCAAGGACTTGGGGTAACCAGTTCATCCCAGCACACTGTAGACCCTCAATCATAGCCGGTGGCAGAAATGGGTTCGGAAAGCACCCGTGAGCCTGGCGTAGCCCTGGGGACCCGACCCTTGCCCACGGTGAGCCAGCCCCTTACCTTAGTCACATCGACAAATTTGGGGTCCCCAAGCAGGGTCCTCTTGGCGTAAGCGAATCGGAAGGCCTCCACAATGCGGTGGTACGTCAAGGCCTTCTGCTCAGGCGTGCTCACACTCCCCGGGGAGAAGTTGTACCCTGGTTGGTGGGAGCCAGGTGTTTCTTGGCAGCCCAGGGGCACGGAGAGGCTCAGAGGGTTAATGGCGCCCTGTGTTGTGTTGCTCACCTTGAGAAGCAGCAGCCAGCTCAGAAAGAAGGCAGGGCCCCTCAGCCTGGGCCTCATGCGCTCAGCCAGGGGCCTCCCTAGTCTAAACCCAGAGGTACCCTCTGGATCAGGTCCCCCACGCTGAAATCTTGTACCTGTCTCCCTCCTGGCCACTCCTCGCCCTCCAGCCCCTGAGCCCTGCCTGCCCTGGAGAGGTCACTCATACCACTTCCTGCAGGAATGGGCCGAGCCACCAGGCAAGGCTGCACTGAGAGCAACAAGGCACGAGGAGACCGGGGCTGTAGATGTCGCGGTGATGGAGTATGGGGCAGGAGAAGCAGCATCCTGCACAGGGCCCTCTCACCTTTGAGGATGTTGAGGATGAGAACCAGCACAGGCCCACTGAGAGGGGCGCTGGGCACGTACAGTACTGAGTCCCCAAGGCTGATGTTCAGTGGGTGCTCGATCAGCTCAGCACGGTAGTCGTTCAGGTCCTCAGTCATCATAATGCCCCCTGCAATGTGACAGCAGCTTGGGTGGACGTGGGAATGGGGCTGCAACATGGCGCACGGGAGCAGGAGTGCATCATGGGGGCCTGAGCTGCAACACCGGGCGAAAGGGTGGGGTTGCACATGAAGGGGAAACAAGAGTCCACTGCTGGGGGTCGGGGCTCTGCAATGGAGGAGAGTTACTAAGGATTTCACTGTAGAAAGATAGGATTGCACTGTAGGGGGAGATGGGGCTGCACCGTGGGAAAGGGTCCCGGGGATGTCAAGCTGGGCTCAGGGTTTTTGTTCTCTCTACAGTGCTCACTGCACCAGCCAGGCGCAGACCAGCACTCCTCGATCTGCTTTCCTCTTGGGCCTTCCAGCCTGCCTTTTGCCCTCTCTGTGGCCACTGGGTCTTTCCCAAGTGGGGAACACCTGCTCCTGTGTCTCCTCTGCCTGGCTCCCGCTTCCCTCGATGAATGGGAGAGGCCCTTAATTCTCCAGGAAACTGCCTCCAAATAAGGCAGGTACAGGCTAATTTCTGGCATCAATAATAAAGGGCAACATTGCTAATCACCCCTCCAGAAAACATGGACAAACATAGCATAAAAAAGGCCACAGCTGCCAGGCATGGTGGTGCACGCCTGTGATCCTAGCATTCGGGAGGCTGAGGCAGGATGAGCGCCATGAGTTCAAGGCCAGCCTGGGCTACACAGTGAGTTCAAGGCCAGCTTGCACTTCAAAGCAATACCATGTCTCAAAAACAAACAAACAAACAAATAAAATAAAAAGCCCTTCCACTTCTTCTCTCCCAAGTCCACAGTCAGCCCTCCCAGGGAGTCAAAACCCTTCTCTGCATCTCAGCCCAAGCTATTCTACCTACTAGGAATCTCTCGCTGCACCTGACAAAGCTGTCTGCAGCTCAGCCGCCACTCACATGGGAAGGCCTCCTGGCTCAGTCTGCAGTGCTTCCTCAGCCCCAGTTCCTGCCTACACCTGCATTAACCCACTGAGACTCCCTTAGCGGACTGCATGGACTCTGTGATTGAACCAGGAGTGTGGTCCTGTGTAGCCTGTCACCAACCTTCCTCTGCCAAGAACTCCCTTAAGGCCCAGTGCCCACCGCAAACCAGACAGGAAGGCCTCAGGGTCTGGACCCTGGCCCTAGGATCCCACCTCAGGGTTTCCAGGAGCCCCAAGGCCACCCACTCACCAGCCTCCTGGATGTCCTTCACAATCTGGGCCGTGAGGCTCCCATTGTAGAAGGCCTGGGCCCCCTCTCGGGCCAGCGTCTCGTATGTGTCGGCCAGCCTCGGCATAGTCACTGTGTCTCCCTCCTGAAGCACCTTCCCGTCCCGGCAGAAAATCTCACTGGGGCAGAGGAGACTCACATAAGGCAGCGGGTGAGGTGGGATTGACCGAGACCCCCATAGCCACCCCTGTGCACACCTTCCCCTCGACCTGCGTGGCTCCCCTTTGTTCTCAAGGGAAGGAGAGCAGAGTGGGCAGGGCCTGTCCACAGATGAGTGGCATTGTCACTCAGGGCTCCTAGTGTCCCGTGCCAGTCCAGTTACATGGCCTACCACAGTGTCTATTAAGGTTCCCAAAGCAGGCTCAGAATGCATCGGCTCAACCCCAGTGCCCCCTCAGTGCAGTCTCCTGGAAGCAGAGCACACTCTGTCAGGACCTCCCAGGGGGCAGGGACCTTGGGTGGCAGGCCCAGGCCTGCAGACATACCACAGGGCAGGCGTCTGCTCAATGACAGTCCGTGTTCTGTCCAGGGCTCCCGCCAAGCCCTTGCCCACAGGGAAGCCCTCACGGGCGAGCCGGATGCTAGGCTGGAAGAGGCGATGCCAAGGCAGCCGCCCGTGCCGCTGGTGTGCCAGCTCGTAGCCGCGGATCTCACCAGGAACTGCCACGGACATCCCACCTGGGGACGGAGGGAGACACGGCTAGTGCCTCAAGCAGGGCAGCATCCTAGGCAACTTCCCTGACTCATCTTACAGAGAGGGCAGGTGAGACTTAGAAGGAAATGGTCAAACCCAGGGCCTCACACATGCTAGGCAAGTGTTCTGCCACTGAGTTATATCCCCAGCCCAAGGAAAGAGATTTTTTTGGGGGGGGCGCGGGTGTGCGTGCTGGGAATCTAACTCAGGGCCTTGTGCTTGCTAGGCAAGTGATCTACCACTGAGCTAAACCCCCAGCCCCAAGAAAGATTTTTAAGATCCTATCTGGGCTTGACAGGCAAAAGACAGGCATGTTTGGCAGGGCACAGAAGGGGGAGCTGGTGTCACGTGGGCTAGCATTTGCTGCCCCAAGATCAGATGTCTGTCTCCACAATGCCCCTCTGTCTGCAATGCTGTGCTGAGACCCTGGTGGCCCAGAGAGAATGGGGTAAGCCAGATTCCTCCCATCTCTCAGTCTGAGCCACCCGGAGCACAAGGCTTCTGTCCCATAAGTTGCCTGAGCTCTACCAGAACTTGTCAAAGCAAGATCAGGTCTTCTCTGCTCCTACCAGTAGCTCAAAGCTAGGCCAACCTCAAGGAAAGGGCACCTGTCCTCTTTGCTACTGTCCTGAGCCTGAATCCCTATCCTGATCTCTCCCCAAACCTCAGTTTCCCCCATCTGACTCTATGGGGTCTTATCCTCCAGCGAGGACTTCCAGGAGCCCAAGATTTCCTTGGAAACAGACCCTTGGGTCTGATTCCCCAGGGAGCCCATCTGCCCACCTGGGTGCTACATCAAAGCCAGACGCTGACAGCTCTGCCCAGAGAGGTCTAGCCAGGGCCGCTGCCCCTTTCCGGGCTCCCTCCTGCTTTCACCACTGAGGTGCTGGGCCAGCTTGGCTATTCCCAGGTTTGGCCACTGCAGCTCTGGAACCACACGTTCTCGTCCTACCCCACCGCCAGGCGTAAGTTTCTAAGAGCCAGATTATTACGATCCTAGAAGTTCCCCATCTGGGAAGATCTGACACTTAACACACAGTTCCTCCTACCAAAAGACAGAAACCCTCTTCTGACCTTAGCCAATCAGGCTCTTACAACACTTCGCCTCCCTGGCTCAGAGGGTGACCCCCACGCTGTGGCCCCAGTGTCACACTCAGTCTAACTTCCTGAGCCACCCTGCGTCACGCCCCCCTGGCTGCCCTCTTCTCCTCTGCCTGCAGCCCTGTCTCCCACCATCTCCCGTCTCTCATCTCCTTCCGCTCTGGGTTTCAGCTTCCATTCGTGCACTGACAACACCCAGATTTACCCTCTGGCCTGGATTGTTCCCCTGATTGCCAGACTCAAACACCTTCTTGCCCGTTCAAAACAGGCATCTCAACATAACATACCCCAAACCGCACTGCTGAGCATCCACTCAGACCCATCCCTAACAGCCCTGCCTGTCTCTGCCAGGGCCACCCTGTCTACCTGGGTGCACCCAAAGACTTAGGGGTCATCCAAGACTCCCCACACATGCGTCCTAGCCAAACCATGTAGGCTCTGTCTTCCTGGTATTTTCAGCACCAGCCACTGCCCACCACTCTCCACTCTCCCCAGATTAATGGGGTGATTGCCTAATAGGTCCCCACTGGCTCCCTGCCCATCACACAGCAGCCCCAGGGGTCCTATTAGCTGTAAACTAGATTATCTTCCTTCCCTCAGACATTCCTGTGGGTCACAGGTTGGATAATTATCCCTTAATTACTCATAGTACTTAATCCAATGTAAATGCAATGTATATGTGCTGCCTAAGCGAGCCCGGTAAATGCAATGTAAACAGCTGTTTATGGAGTGATGATAAGGAAAAATGTCCATATACGTTCAGTATGGACTTCTTTTTTTTTTTTTTTTTTCTTTTTTGGTGCTGGGGATTGAACTCAGGGCCTTGTACTTGCAAGGCAAACACTCTAACCACTAAGCTAAATCCCCAGCCCTTTATTTCTTATTTTGAGACAAGTCTGTTAAGGTTGTTAAATTGCCCAGGCTGGGGTTGAACTTATGATCCTTCTGCCTCATCCTCCCAGAATGCTGGGATTACAGGTGTACACCACCATGCCTGGCTCAGGTACAATTCTTTATTTTGAACATTTTCCATCTGCGGTTGGTTGAATCCACTGATGTGGAATTCATGAATACTGAGGGCCCACTGTGATTATTCTTTCCATCCACGACCACAGGGTAGCCTTGGAGGGGCTTGAGCAGAAATAAAGGAAGAACCTGTCTCTCCCCTCCACACGATGTTCGACTGTTCATTACCGGAGGGTGTTACAGACCCAGGTGGGAACGGGAAGGGGGCTAGCAGTGTCCCAGGCCCTGGTCAGGCGCATGCTCGTGTGGCTGAGGCAGTTTTCCCACTGCCCATCGTGGCTCTTCACACAGGCCCTGAGCCTCCCAGGTGGCTTACCTTCCTCAGACTGTTTCGAGCTGTTGAACATGCTGGCGTGGGCCAGCCTGGGTGCTACCTCTCGGGCATTGATAATCTCAGCTTTCCCTGGAAGGAGAAGCAGGTAGTCAGGGGGAGCAAAGCCCTTCCCTGAGGGAGCCCAGGGGTTTACTACACTGCCCTGAGTCAGACACTCCTAGGCACTCACTGGTGGAGCTGTCATAGATGGTGAGGAACAGGCCGCCGCCGATGCCCATGCTGTGAGGGTTCATGAGCCCGGAGCACAGCAGGCCTGCGATGGCTGCATCCACCGCTGAGCCGCCGTCCAGCAGCACATCCCTGCCAGGGGCACACGGGACAGTGAGACCCTAAGGGCGGCTAGGCCCTGTGCATACCCTGCCGTTCACCTGTCCACCTCTGCTGGCCCCTCTGCCTGAAGGAAGACAGAGGAGGAAGCCGTAAGATTTTTTGTTTGTTTGCTGGGGATTGAGCCCAGTGGTTAGAGTGCTTGCCTAGCAAGCACAAGGCCCTGAGTTCGATCCCTGTGACCAAAAAAAAAAGATTTTTTGTTTGTTAAAGACTTAAGTTTCCCCTCCTCCAATCAAGCCGGCATACATGATTTAATTGAAAAAAAAAAAAGGAGAATGATGCTTTGCTTGTTTTTTGTTTTTAATTTTGAGACAGAGTTTCACTAAATTGCCCTAGCTTACCTCAAATTGCAGTCCTCCTGCCTTAGCCTCCCAAGTAGCTGGGATTACAGGAGTGTGCCACTAGGCCCAGCTTAGTTATTTTTTTATTACTAATATTTTCTCTGTTTAAATCTTCAAGTGGAAACTGATCTTTGTATACAATGTAAGCTAGGACTCGAAAACAGAATAGAGACAAAGGTCTTGCGCAGGTCTACTCGCACAGTTGACTTCCGGGGCCTGTGCACACTCGCACCCACTGCCCCACACCACACCCCGGGTCGGGCAGCCCCGCTCACCTCCCAATCTCTGAGCATTGCTTGGCATCAGCGGCCACAGCCGCCCTGGAGTATACGTGGTCAGGCAGCTTGGAGGTAGAGGGCAGCCAGAGGCAAAGACCGACGATGACCAGTACCAGGACCACAGCCAGCAAGCCCAGCACCACAGACTGCTTCTTCATGACTCTGCCACACAGCAGAGGGCAGGATCGGGGTCAGGTCCAGTCTTGGGCACTCCCAGGCCCCTCCCCCACAGGGCACAGTCTAAAGTCGAGGCTCAAGAATAGCCCGTGCCTCCTTCCAGCCTCCTGGAACATGTGCGGGTACCCGGGCCCCAGACCTTTGACCAGGACATTCCTTCTGCCGGGAGCTCCAGGCCCTTCTCTGCCCTCCTGAGTCCTCCCTTCACGGCCAACAGGGACCCCGTCCTGAGAGTGTATCAGACTTCATGTGTCCTGTCTGCCTCCTTACAACAGCCAAGCCTCTGCTGCCTTGCAGGAGCTCCAGAAAGGACAGGTCTGGCCTTATTCCTTCTGTGTTCCTACCCCAGCCCGGAGCCTGGCTCCGTCCATCGGTCCCTCCAGGGCAGCCAGCACAGAGCAAGGGGTTAAGCATCCACTGTGCCTTCCAAGGGGCTGCCCCCGTCTCTTCCTGAAATCTGCAACCAGCCATCCCAGGGCCAGAACTTACCGTCCGTTCGGCAGTCTGGGAAGGTGGCGCCGAAAGACAAGAGGATTTGGCTGAGTGAAGCTGGAGAAATAACTGGGGTTTCCTTTGTGCTCTGCAGGACCCTGTGGCCACAGAATCTTCTCTAAAGACTCCTCCACCAGGCAGCTCCCTTGTTCTCCTGAAATCATGAGGGTGGACCTGAAGCAGGCCCAGCCCTTTCCGGGGGGCTCGATGTGACCTCCCTCCACCTCTGGCTGGTTTTTTGCCTCCAGTTGAACTCTGGAGTCAAAGAGGCTATCAGTAGCACACATGTCTGCATGAATTCTCCCAGCGTTTCTCCCAGGCGCAGCCCAGAGAGTTTGCAGAGCGGGGAGGGTATGAGGTACTCCTGCGCGAGCCCGGGAGCAGTGGCGTGCTGTGTGACAGAGGGGGCCAAGGGGCCAGAGCCAGCCTGCCCCCTCTGAGTCTGGACCTGTTGTGGGCTTTGGCAAGTCATTTCTCTGTCCAGTGCTGGCCTCACTTGTCAGGGTGATGGTGAGTTAAAGTGGGTTAGAAGGTACAGAGTGCTAAGTAATTGTCAGCTACCATTATTATCATGGCTGTACTAAAGAGATGTCCCTGAGATGCGGGCATGGCATGGGGAGGACGTCAGTGGACCTCTTGCTAACTCTGTATTTCCCCGTGGATTTCCTCCCAGGCTGTGTGGAGGACAACCGCAGCCTGAGTCCCCGTGACTGCGGCAGCGAGTGAGGGGTTTGATCACAATGGGGAAAGAGGCAGGGGTGGTGACAGAAACAGGCGTTTTCCTCTCCTCTCCTCTCTCTACTCCCTCCAAAGGACAGTGTCCACCTGTGAGCCCCTCCGGGGAGCTCTGGGCTGGCTCCCTCTCTGGTTTTCCTTTTCTCTGTTCAGAGCAACTGGACTCGGAGGCAGACACAGCTCCCCAGAGATCTAGGACAGGAGTCCCTATGCCCTCCCCCACTCACGGAGCACCTCCGACCTTGGAGTGGAGGGCTTTCCCTTCCCCCAGCTTGCAGGCATGGGAGAGATGCATAGTATGACAGCATTTGGCCCCTCATCTTCTATGAGACAACACAGAGATCCCCAGCCCTAGATGCAGAAGGGGACACTGAGCCCCAAAGCAGAGAGCCTGGCAAGGGGCCATGCAGCAGACCCTGACCTATGTCCCCAACAGGGTCCAAAGCAGCCCTCCTTTCCACCTTGAGCACCACAGCCTGAATCCAGACATGATTCCGACTGGAACGCCATTCAGTTTCCTTCTTACACTCTCCAGCTCAGTCCTCCAAAACGCAGCTAGAGGGCTCTGTCTGTCCAAAGTACCAACCGTGCCCTGCCCTCCTCCCTGCCCAAAGAAGGGCTACACCCTTCACCAAGCCTGACAGCCCCGCAGGAACACAGACACCCTGGGTCCTGGTGGGGGTCAGGGTCGAGAGTTCCTCACAGGAAAGTCATGCTGGGAGTCCAGTGGGCCACAGGAGCTGGGCAGTGACATGCAGCATCCACTGTAGACACAAGACACTCCCATCACTTGTGGTGGAGTAGGGGTTGGGCTTGCTTGGTACCGCCTCTCTGGTCCACTCTGGGTGTCCCTGGCCTCATTTTTCCCAGGCTTGGGGCTGACTGAGACCGAGCCAGCCCTGATACCCTGAGACATATTCTGGTTTCCTCATCCATCCATCTGTCCACCCCAGACCCAAGTGAGGGCACCCAGCGAGGCTCACAAGTCTAGGGAGTGTGGGCAGGGGAGCAGGTGGCACTGATCCCCACCCCTCCTCCCAGGATACTGACAGGGAGGGCTGGCCTAGCCTCCCCACAAGCAGATGTCCCCAGCCCAGCGGAAGACACCCTGCTGGGGGCCTGGGCCTCCATTTCCCATCCCTCCGCTTGTAAGTTTTTTCAAAGACTCACTAAAAGAATGTCTAAGACCAGAAGCCTGGCTCTTACCCAAACCAATGTCAAAGGGGAAACTGAGGCCAGAAAGTAGATCAGCAGCAGCACTGGGCCTCGACCCAAACTCCTCCCTCCTTGTAATCCTGGTGGGTTTACCTGAGGCCCAGGGGAGCAGCGGGGGGCCCAAGAGAGAGCCCCCCTCTTCCTCAGAAAATAGCTCTAGGCTGGGGCACCCGCTGGGGAGGAAGAGGCAGATTTTCTGCCTGGGAAAGTTCTGGCCACAGATGGGTCACCCCCACCCCTCTTGCAGGCAGCTGGAGCCACGCCTGCATCCCCCCCCCACCCCGCAGAGCTCCTCGGAGGGCCTCCTAGTTGGGATTAGGATCTGGGGGTGGGCATTTCCAAAGCGCACAAGCAGGAAAGGGACAGTAGGGGTTGAGGATTTATGTGCTTACCTAGTCCCAGAGGGGCAAGAGGTCAGCTAGGGGGGCACCCAGCATCCCTGTGGACGATTGGAGGCGTCTGAATAGGGTGTAGAACAGGCAGTCCTCTGCCAGAGGTCCAGCTAGGCTGGGAGGATGGTCGGAGGCTGATGTCACAGGAGCAAGGAGGCCAGCGACTGGGCTTGTCACCAGGTGATTAAAGTTCATCAGCCCTGGGACGGCCTTGGGCAGAAGATGGGAGGTGCTATGAGCCTGAGAAAAAGGTTCCCTTGTCTCAGACTCAGATCTCTTCAAAGGGCAGCAGCATCCACCAGCGAGTAGCTCCAGGAGGCTTCAGGTGGGGCCCTCTCTGGCTCACCTTGTCCCTGTTCAGAGCATCTAAAACTCAGGCAGACACGGTGTCCCAGGGTTGGCTCCTAGGGCAGTGGAGTAGGCGTGTCCCCTGCACCAGACCACAGCCTGGACCTGAGAGGCTCACCACACCCTGTTACCGGATGTCAAAGGTGCGTCCCTGGAACATGGCCTGGGGGATACAGTGACCAGACTGGTTCCACTGCCAGTCCAGGAACATCTGTACCCCAGGCCCATGGAACTACCTCAACAGCCTATAAAGGCAGGTTGTAGAGCAGGCCAGAGCTGTTCCAAGGTCACACAGCCCAGGGCTGCCACCCAGGACCTGCCCGAGGTTGCTGCACGTCCCTGACCAGCTAACCAAAGGAAGTCCCGACTAAGAGCAGCTGTGGAGCCCAGACAGTGCTCTCCTGTCCTTCTTGGCCTTCATCTGCCGAGGGCAGCATCTCCCTGAGCCATGTTCCCTCCTCACCTCCCTGAACAGCAGTGTACTTAAGGTGGTGAGTTCCCCATTCCCAGGAGTGTGTAAGTCTCACTCACCCAGAGATGCTGAATCTGCTGTCAGCACCATCCTTTCCCGACACACATGTCTCCACACACACTCACACTCTCACATACACATGCCCCAGAGCTGGATCTAGGCTGAGCAGAGCAGATTCCCAGGACACAGCCAACAGGACAGCACAAAGAGGCAGCGGACAGCACAACCAAGCTGGAGTTCCCCTTCTAATCCTCCAGCCCAGCTCGAAGGCCGGCCACGTCACCCGGGGCACAGACCCATGCCCACTCACAGACAGGAAGCCAAAGCTTACCACAGAGGTGATTCGCCCAAGGTCAGCTGGCCCTGGGGGACACCCATAGGTGAGCCCAGGACCCACCCATCCCACCAGCCCTCAGTTTGGAATCATGCCCCCGGTCCTGACCTCTTCCACCCACCTCCCTCTCTGCCCAACCTGGTTGTATAGAGTTGAGAATTAGGGGAAACAAAAACAAAAGCAGCCCATCCCTTCTTCAAGGCTTCATAAGTACCCCCTGCAGGAAACCTGTTGAAAGAGCAAGATAAAAAAAAAAGGAAGAACAGCTAGTGCCTGGGGTGACCTCAAGGTGGTAAGAGCTCCTTGGAGTTGAGTAATGACTCATTGCAAAATGAGTCCCACCCCCAGCCACAGCCAGAGCCCGGAGAGGGGGTCTGCAGGACCAGAGGACACAGCGCTTCCCAGGCCCCACCACAGCTCCACTCCACTCCAGAGCTGATCTCCTCCGCCCTCCACTGTGGGACTGTCAGATCCCCGTGGGCATTAGTGTTTCCATGCTGCACCCTCCCTCTTAATTCCAAGTCCACTTCCTGGGAGTGCTGGGGGTTTAGGTGCCTCTACTCCAGCTCCGACATTCACCCACAACTCCAGCAGAGCGAGTCACAAGGCCTGGGCAACGTGTCTCAAAACCCACTAATCAGACAAGAAACCCAATCCCCAATGAAAGAAAGAACCTAGGGCTCTGCTTCCCTGTGCGATCCCAGAGAGGGACCAGTCCACAGCAGCTTCGCCCCCTCACCTTGAAGGCAGCTCACTCCTGCTGCACAGCTGGGTAAACCAAGGCTCACACAGGATCTCCACTATAGCGCAGCCAGCACATGGCAGAGCTGAAGGGTAGGACCCAGCCCTCCACACGCTCCTGGGAGGCCCCAAGCCTGAACTCCCCCACAAGGACGTCCAGCAGCTCAGAGAGGGTGAGTAGTGCTTCAGGGTAACACAGCCCTGGGGCACAGCCACACAGTGCCTGGCTCAACTAACTCCAAGTCGCACCACGCACAAAGCTAAATCCCCATCCCCAGCTGCAACGCAGCTCCTCCCCTCCCTCCCCCTGCTGGCCTAGGGTGGGAGGAGGCTTAAAGGTACAGGAATTATTCCAGGTGGGAAGAAGGCTGAGTCCTGGTCCTAATCCCTGGGGCCCTGGGGCCTAAAACAGCTGCAGGTCTCTGGGAACCTGGTAGGGTCCCAAACCCTCAACGAGAAATCCGAGCCCAGAGGACCTCGATGGAGCTGACTGAGGCTGGTCTTTGGCCAGAGCATCAGGGTTTGGGCCCCAAGTTCCCTGGGACAGGTGATCTCCCTCTACTTCTGATGTCGAAATAGGAGTCACACAGTGCTGAAGTACGGCCAGCTGGGGGGCATAGGCAGCTGAGGCCCCACAAAGTCTAAGGAGCCTAAATTTCCCTCCATAACTGCAGCATAGAGGATGCCTCTTCAAACATGCCCTTTCCCTGTTTTCCAGGGCACAGGTAGAGGGGGTAGGGGTGTCACTCCAAAGTTTCTGGTCCCCTGAATTGAAAGGAGTCCATGACCCAGGGGAGATTTTTCCTAATCCCTGACTTCCTGGGTTGTGGGCAGTCCTTGCCGACAGCGGAGCTTGGGGGAGGGGCCCACTGAATGAGACACAACAGTGGGGCCCTTTCATTTTGTGTTCCCTGAGGCTGCTTGTATCTTGGGGCCTGGCATTATGAAGGGGTCTGTGTTCTTGGACGGGTTCTTCCTCCTTTCTCTGTCGTTTTGGAATTCCTGTGGACTTGAACCAGCAGTGACTTCATTGTGTACTGAGGACTGGCAGATAGCCAGAATGAAAAGATGGCCCTTTGATAACGGCACGCAAGTTAGAATTGAAGATATACACCTGGGAACCAACTGTTCCATAACAAGGGTGCTATGAGTTTTCTTATCCTGTCATTTCTGGTAGGTCAATAAAATTGTGTTCCAAGAGAATGATGTTCTCCTATTACTGAGTCAATTACAGACCACCGTTGGGTATTGCCTATACATTTCAGCTGGTTTGCTTTGCAAAGAAGTTTGAATTCTCATCTGTGGTACCATTTGAAATGAGTGGGCATATTGTCAATGCCCAAAGCGATAACTCTCAAAGGACAAAAGCACACAAGCCACCAGCTTCCAAAGTAACACACATGAGCCCAGTCTTGTCTGTTACAACAGGGACCAACAACCCATGACTTACGGGGCCAATAATGCCTGCAGCACAGCTTCCTCTCCACCCTGAGAGACAGGAGCCAGTCAGTCCACAACTGTCTGTGGCCTGATTTCACGAATGTTCTTTTGTGTGTTCTAAGATAAGCAGCAATCTGTTACCTATTTACAGATGTTCTGGGATTTCAGACAGTGTGCAAAAAAATGTGATATTTAAAAATTTTAAATGCATTAATTATAGTTGGTCATTCTAACTTTGTATTTGAAGTCAAGTTCGTAATAATGTTGTGCTTGTAGGAGATACAATGGTGAGTGCCCCATGAGGTGGGCAGACCTCTAGGCCCTCACATTAAGGTCCACACTGGGCCTGTTGCCCACCAGAATTCCCACCATTAGCACAGCCCTGGTTTAAATGAATTCATTTATTCACCCATCCTGTCTCATCCTGTCCCCTTGATTCTTCTCTCAAGGAGCCCCCAGCTGGTGCAGGTAAAACAGCGGGACCACCCAAGGAGGAGGAGCCTGGGGCTTTGAGGGAGGGGCACACACTAGAAGGGGGATTTGGAAATCCAATCAGGGTGGAGGTTGGTTTAGGGAGGAGGGAGTGCCCCAGGGGACCTCTTGACCTCACTGGGCCCTTTCCAATCCCTGAGGTGTCAAGGATGGAAAAGGAGGTGGCAGCCTAGACCTTGACATTCACTTTAGCCTGGACTTTGAGAGCTCTAGGAGGCTGGTGAATATGTCACCATGCTGGGTAACCCATTAATCCTGGATCACTCATTAAGACCCTGGTGGGTGCCCATTAGCTCCTTAGCCAGTTCCAGAGCTAGGCAGAGGGCAGGAGCCATGGGTAGAAGGGGTGTTGATGGGGGATGGCAGAGAGCTGTGGGCTTTCTGTGCCCTTGCTCCTGGAGATTTCCTGTGCCAGACCAGCATGGTAGAGGGAGTTGCCATCCCACCATCCCAGGGTCTTTCATCTCCTACTCACCCCTTTTGTGCTGGCACCAGCAGCCCATAGCACCTCAGAGGACTGGGCCAGATAGGAGGCTCAAGGGGCTGGTCTAGGGTAAGGCCTGGGACCGAACCTAGCTTTCCTACAGAGAAATGGGCTTGCAGTAGCCACCCCCCCGACCTTTTCTATTCCACAGACTCTGGGCTGCCCCACTTCTGTATTTAAGAAAAAAAGACTGGTAAGGGAAGACGTGTGCTTTCAACACAGAAACCAAAGGCTGGGAAGCAAAGGGATCTGCCCAAAGCCACTCAGGAGGATGAAGATCCATAACATGGGGAAAACTGTGCAAACCGCTTCCTGAAACTGGTATCTATCTCATTGCAGCATCTGTCATGCTGCACCTCTCCATCAGTCCCAGGAAGCCGATTGCACTTGAGTACCAGGAAGTGTTAGGCAAGTCTGGAATCTTATAAGGGGCCAAAGGCCAGGGATGCAGCCCCGACATACTAAACTGCAGCCTCACTGTGAATAAGCAAAGTGAGTGTGTCCAAACTTGCCCATCGGCCAAAGCTGCCGGGACAGGATCTCAGTACCCCTTAGGAGCCAGGAAACCTGAGATCATGAGGGACGTTTTGTGTCCCCACTTACTAAACTGGTGGGACGAAACTGACTTCAAATTCAAGTATTATAGCCTTTTTTTTTTTTTTTTTAATACGGAGGATTGAGCCCAGGGAACACTGAGCTACATCCCTGGATCCTAACCCCTGCCTTTTCTTCTTACAGTTTACTTGTTCTTGAGACGGTTTTGCTGTGTAGCTCAGGCTGGCCTTGAACTCACTATGGAGTCCAGGCTAGCCTCCTCAGCCGAAGCGTCATAGCATCTCTTTTTTTCTTTTTTTTCCTTCTTTTTTTTGGTGCCCGGGATCGAACTCAGGCCCTTACTCTTGCTAGGGAAGCACTCTAACCACTGAGCTAAATCCCAGCCCCTGTGAGGACTGCTCCTGACGGCAGTCTGGCCACACCCTAATCTGCCTCTAAAATCTGCCTCTAAAATCAATTTTAGAGGCGGACTAGGGTGTGGCCAGAGTGGCCGGGGAAGTAGGAGCGACCTGTTAATTGCAAAATCCCAGAACACATGCGCAAACAGTTCCCAAAGCCCCACACACGCTTCTTGTGAGAATTTGAGCAGTTTTGGAAAGGACAGACTAGACCTGACAATAGGAGTGGGAGATACAAAAAGGATAGTCGCTATCGAACCCTCCGCTAGGGTGTTCTTTCCCAGTAGTCCTCTCTTATGCTGTAGGGTGTACTTCTTTTCCTACTTTTACTTGGCCCGAACTCACTCTACAGAGCCTGCTTCTTTTCCTACTTTTAATAAATGTGAAATCTCACTATCTTTGGTGCTTGTCTTGACCAATTCTTCACTCAGAACAGAAAGAACCTAGAAACCACCTCTAGAAGGAGACTCTGGCATCCCAAAACCTGGAGTCAGTAGGGAGCTAAGCACTGGCCAGCCACAGCATGGGCAGAGCTCCTGTGCCCCCAGGCCCCAGCTGACAGCCCTTGGCGCCCTTTGCGCACACCCTGCTGAGCAATCACCTTTAACGTGAGGACGGAGACTGGAGCTCAGCCAAGCATGTGGGCCTCCAGAATGGTCAGCTCGTTAATGCCCGGAGCATCTGGCTGCAGCGCTGGCCTGGCACCTAGCAGGCCAAATCCAACTCCTCAGCTCAGAAGCGGTCTGGCGGGGAGTGAGTCCTAACGTCCCTAGGTTCAAACACGACTCAGCCACTGATGGCACCAGGATCTGGGCAGCCTGCCATTTCCTGGTCTCAGTTTCCTGTCTGGAGATCAGGGGTAACTAGGAGAGTTATTGGACGGATTCACTGAGGTGGCTGTGCGCAGACTGCTTGAGGCACCCACTGACTCCAAAGTGTCACAGGGCTGGCCTGGCTCCAGCACCTATGTCTACAGCCACCTCTGTCGCTGCCGGCTGACCAGTCCAGAGCAGAGGTTTTAAGTGTACGCTATCCGAGCTATTCTGTCTTCTCTGCCCACAGAACTCTCTCCAGGTGGACTTTATCACATCACCTGGTGATTATCTGTGGTGTCTGCACGCTCACCACAAGGCTGAGTCTTGTCTGTGTCCCAGCCTCATCCCAGGAGAGCCAACCCACCCCTGTCTCATGACCTCCTGGGTCACACGCCAAGCCCGCCTGTCCAACACCCACAACCTATGACGCCACTGATGCCCAAGCTGCCCAGTACTTTCCACGCACACCCGGGTTGCTCACCCAGGCTTCCAGACCTGTGGGGAGCTGTCTGTCGCGCTGCCTCCTTTACCTCCCTGGCCTCTTAGATGCTGGGCTGTTACAGCAGCGGGTCTGATTGAGCCCACTGGCTGAGGTTTCGGATACCCAGGTGGACAAGCCCAAACCTGAGCGAAGCAACTGCCCTCACACAAGCCAGAGTCCAGCCCCACACAGCGCTCCTAAGTTCTCAATTGTCCTTTCCAGTTGTTCCAACCTGTCCACCCCTCTCAGGTGCATTTGATCTCCCAGCCCTTACAACCACCCCTGTCACTGGGTGGCTCCCAGTCATAGGTTGCAACCTTGCTGTTGTTTTCCTAATGCAGCCCCGGTGCTCAGCATGCAAATCTGAGTAAGTTCCTCCCCCACAGAAAAACGCTTCAAGGATTAAATTCTTACCTTGCTGGCGCCTGCCCATCCCTCTGCACTCAGTGCCCTCTCCAGGAAGTTTTGTAGGTTACTACCACAGTTGGTTGGAAGGACTCTTCTTTCAGATCCCACCTTGATACCACCTCCAGAACCCTCCTTTGTCCCTGTCCCAGCTGCCCCATTATGTGAGCTGGCTTTACTGCCACCTCGCCTGCAGAGGACCTATAGTGCCCAGTAAACAGCACTGAACAGACAGGTGCTGGCTATGGGCTGGCTGGGAGGATTCAGTATAAAACCAGGGAAGAGGGGCTGGGGGTGTAGCTCAGTGGCAGAGGACTTGGCTAGCATGCACAAGACCCCTGTGTTCAAGCCCTAATACCACAAAAGAAAAAAAAATATTTGTTAGTAAAATGTGCTGTGCTGCAGTGGGCTGTCATCCTATGACACCTTTGCTAGATGGGCATCTTATTTGCCTCATTTTACAGATGAAGAAACAGGTTTGCAGAGGCTGTGGTAATAAGGTGAACGGTATCTTCCCCCACCTCAAGTTCATGTCTACTAGGAAGCTCAGAATCTGACCTTACTTAGAGTCTTTGCAGAAGTAATTAGATAAGATGAGGTCATGCTCGATTAGAGTGGGCACTAACATGAATCACTAGTGGCCTTCTAAGAAGCCACGGGAGGAGAACCAAAGAAGGGAGGGCATGTGACAAAGAAGGCAGAGCTTGGAGTGATGTGCTTGTGAGCTCAGGAAGCTAAGGATTGCTGGAACACCAGGAATTGGAAGAGTCAAGGAAGGATCCTGCTCCAGGCAGCGTGGCCCTGCCTATTGGGGGGGGTAGTGGCGGTGCTGGGGACGAACTCAGGGCCTTGTGCTTGCTAGGCAAGTGCTCTACCACTGAGCTAAATCCCCAACACCCCCTGCCTATTTCTTGATTTCAAGCTTCTTATCTCCAAAACTATTGTTTTAAGCCATTGCCTTTGTGGTAATTTGTTACAGCAGCCACAGAAAACTAATACAGCTGTCTACCTTGTCTGTGGTCACACACAACAAAAACCAGGGGATCTGAATCCAGACCCTGAGCCTACACCTGTGACCCACCACCCCATGCCTCCTTCAGTCCCATGGCAATTCTTGGTCCTACAGAAGGCTGACAACCAACCCATTCCCGAGGAGCAAGCTCAAGGGAAAGTTTGTCTCCATAGAGTTTCTATCTGGCCTC
This sequence comes from Hystrix cristata, assembly GCA_004026905.1. Lineage (NCBI taxonomy): Eukaryota > Metazoa > Chordata > Mammalia > Rodentia > Hystricidae > Hystrix > Hystrix cristata. The sequence continues at coordinate 56,539 of PVJO010006930.1, read as the reverse complement.
TTCCTCCTAGTGAAGTTTCCAAAGACCATTCTACATCTTGTTTGTCATGGCTAGCAGGAAGCTCTGTGTCACTTGGCTATTTTCCCAGATAACATCAGCACTGAGTTGGCCTTCCTCATTTTGGGCTTGGGCTATTCTATTAGGTGGATGAAAAAAGGGTCCAAAGGTGGAGTGAATCCAGTTTCAGTCCTGGCCACAGCTCTCCACCCAACTAGCAGTTCGTCCAGACCTTGGTTCTCCATCACTCCAACTGGGTCACCATATAGGTAACTGAGGGCTCAGGACACCCAAAGTATGGCTGTCGCCAATACCTCTCCTGGCAGGTTCCTACTTGGGGCCTCCTATACCCCTTTTGAAGCCTGGGATTTGGCTGTATCTAGCCTATATGACTAATATTCCCCACATTCTTACCTCACTGGGCTACCTTGAAGGATCCACGTCAGCTCCCTGAAGCCCCACATCATCCCTGGGGGCTGAGGACAACATTAAAGTGTCCCCCCTGCCCCACCCCATAGGGTTTCCACAACTGCTGTCAGGGCCACTCCAGGGGAGGACCAGCAGCCTTAAGTATACATGGAGGCTGGAGGGTGGAAGGATGTTCCTGCCCCTAACTGGACAGCACTCTCCAAGTCAGACTAAGCCAGCGACACTCCCCAAGAGCCAGCTCACCCGAGGCACACCCATACGGTAGGATGGAAGCCCATCCAGGAATCTGTGCCCAGACACCGGCCTCCCTCTCCTGGAAAAACGTCCTCCAGGAATCTCTTAGCCAGGGACACAGAGGCGGGGATGGGGGCAGTTCTCTGCTTTCCACAGGACTCTGAGTTCTGGGCATCCCCCTATGGCACTGCCTACGTGGCTCCCTTCCTGATGCTCATGCTCAGCCCTCTCTCCCCTCATTCCTCCCTCTTGCTTCAGTCTTTTCACACTTAAGGGGACAATGTCCAGGCCTGGCTCTGTCTCTGGAACGACATGGTCAGGATCTGGGAACCATCCAGGTCTGGCTCCAGCCCTGTGGATGCAGGGGGGGAGGAGGAGGGCTTACCTGGCAGCTAGCTGGGCAGGGGATCTGTGAGGTCGCTGGGGTACAAGGGCTGCTGCTTAAAGCTCTGGCCCCAACACAGTGTCAGTTCAGCAACAGCGCCTTGGCCCCGGGGAAGGGCTGACTGGGCAGTCATACGGGTTTGCCAGGGAGGAAACCTGCTGTGCCAAGGTGGCCTCAGGACAATACTGGCTGCACAGGACGGGAGGGGAGGCTGCTTGGCAGAAGAGGGAATAGGAATTGGACCAACAGGAGTTGGGGAATTACAAAGCCCACACCCTGTCCGCCTCCCCCAATCCCTGGGCAGGCAATGCTTGACCCCAAAGAAGGATCCTGGCAGTTGTCAGTCACTATATACCCTTGGGCAGATTTCCCATCATGTTTCACCCCACCTGCACACTTGCCGGGGGAGGTGCCCCCAGCCTTGCAGGCCCAGAATGTATTCCTCACCTGTGGAAGTCAGGCCGGGGCCCAGTGCCACAAATGTCCCCCACCCAGGTAATGTGAGGAGCCCAGAACTGAGGTGGGGGCTGCAGGGAGCAGCAGGCCTCTGGTAGGGACTACTGAGGGAGCCCCCATCAAGCTGGGTGGGCCCTCGGAGGAGCAAGAGCCCCCTCTTCACACTGACAGCTGCCCCTTTGCTCATCAGGCAGGAAGCCTGGATCCAGGGGCAGATACAGCAGGCCCACTGCCAGCCTGTCCACCTCCAGCCCGCCCAGTGCCAGCCTGCCCAGAGCTGAGCTAACAGTTAACAGTGGGCCTCAGCAGGCCTGCTCATCTCCCAGGGAAGGGGGTCAGAGTGGGCCGGCTCCACCCAGCCTGCTCAGGCCTGGCTCGGGTGAGGCAGGGAGCCGCATTAAATATTTGTCAATACAGTAGTTCAGATGCAGGGTGGACAGGACAGATACAAATGCCCACTGCAGGGGCGATTCCTGAAAGCAGGTGCTGGCATTGAATAGAGCTGGCAAAGGGCAACCCCACCCGGCCTGCGGCGCTCTGCACGGTCAAAGCGACTATTCCCCCAGTCAGCACTGGAGCCAGAGGGTAGAGAGGCGCCAAACGCCACCTCGTCCCAGCGTCTCTCCTGACGGCTCTCGGGCAGAGCTCCAGCGCCAGGTCCGACGCAGGCAGGACCTCTCCAGCGATTCCCCCGCTAACCGAAGAGCCTCCCTCGCCCCCGCGCCGGGCGCGCAGCCTTGGACCCGGCGCTCCGCACCCCGCGCACCCCCGGCCGGCCGGGGAGGGGAGGGGCCGGGGCGGGGTGAGGCGCAGACTGCCCGGCCTCCCGCCCGCCCGCCCGGCGCCCGCCTCTCTGCGGCCATGGGGGCGCGGCTGGGCCGGCGGGCAGGGCCCGAGGCGGGCGCCGAGGCCGGGGCGGCGGCCGGCGGCGGGCCCGCGCCCTACGAGCGCCGGGTGCGCTGGCTCCGCGAGATCCAGTCCACGCTCCGCGAGCGGCGGCCCGAGCGCGCCCGGCAGCTGCTGTGCCTTCTGCGCCAGGCGAGAGAAGGAGCGGGCGGCCGGGACGGGCAGGGGACCGCGGGCCGGGAGGGGCCGGGCTGCCTGCTGCAGGCTGCGGGCAGGGTGGGTTCCGAGGGCGAGACGGGCTGCAGGGCCGAGGGAGCGTGGGCTGGAGAGAGGGCTGGTGAGGCTGGCAGACTGGATACGGAGGAAGGGGCCCCTGTGTCAGGGCTCTGGGGTCTCTTGTGTGTTGAGGATGCCCCGGCCTGGAGCTGAGCCCACATTCAGGCCTTGGCAAGAAGAGGAGGGCCGGTGGGGGTGGGGGATCATCTTGTATTGAAGGACGATGGGAAGAGGGCAGCTCCTTCCTCCTCCAGGATGAGGGGAGGCACTGGACCCTGGGAAGTGGCAGCCCAGCTGGTCTGCGGGCGCACCAGGAAACACCAAGGCAGCACAGACAAAGCCACAGGCATGCATCCTCCTAACAGGCAGCTGGTGACCACTGAGTACACACGTCTGGTGTCTGTACATCACAGTGACATGTTTGCCCGTGAGGGCTCTGGTTCCACACACATCCCTTACCCTAGCCTGAGATCCTGAGCCTTGAGTTGCCCTAGGTGACATGGATCCAACACCACCCCAGGGTGAACTACTTCTTACTCTACCTAGTCCCCATCCCCTGCAGCAGCTGCTGCCACCACCTGCTCAATTCCGTGCTGAAATCAGCCATGCATGCAGGTGTTTAGCCTGCAGCAGGTAGATGAGTGGAGATGAGGAAACTGAGGCATGGAGAGATGATGAGGCCAGGGTCCACAGAGAAAACTGGGAGAGGGGGAGCCAGGACTAGAGACTAGCCTTCCAGCTCTGCTCCTCTTCCAGCCCCAAATTTCCTCTCTGAGGGATCAGTGGGCTGGAAAGGTGGAGCTGGCTCTTTAAAAGGAACTGTTCAGACCAGGAAGGCAGGCTGGGTTCTGGGGCTCTGTCTGGGTCTGCCCAGACTCATCAGCCTCCCCTTCTTCCTTCTGGAATCTCCCTAGCTGACATCAGTGGCTCGAACCATGTTGAAAATACAATCAGTAGTGCAGTACCCAACCAGCCAAACTGACCAGAGGTACGGATTGCTGTCGGGGATGGTGTCTGGAGCCCAAGGCACCAGCTGGGCATTTTCCCTGGAAATATCAGCCAGCGAGGGCCACTTGGAAACAGCTGGGTCACCCCTTTGTGTCCCAGAGTTTGAGATTTGAAACTTAGCAAGGGGCTTCTGCACCATAACCTGAGGGACCCTGCCACCGCAGCTTGTAGGTGTTCCTGCTGGCCTGTCTTCCTGTGGCAAGGACTCCTACACAGGGCACATCATTGTCTGTGGCCTAGGGAGGGCACGCACACAGGCTGGAGGTTCCTCCTGGCTGTGCCTGGCCCATTAGCTGTCTGTGTGTCCTCTAAATGGACCCTCTGGAAGGGTGTCCAGTCCTACATCCTTCCAGATGGAGGATGAAATGGAGAGGAGAATGGAGAGGAGAAAGCAAAGAACAAAGGCAGGAAGTCCAGGCCAGTGCCCTGACCATAGGTCTGATTGAAGAGGGGGGAGAAGGGGCCAGCACAGGGAGTTTAGAGACTGCAAACTGTGTAAGTCTGATTTCACTTCCAGACCACTTGATCTCCACTAAAGGGGTTAAGGGTCAAGTTCAGGTGTGTGTTTCATAGAGATGCTCTGGCAGCCCTGGGCTGGAGGGATGTGGAAGGCTGTGAGCCCCGGGAGGGGGCTGCTGGGCGTTAGTGCATCAACCTCAGCAGGAGCAATAGAGAGGAAAAAGGGGACCCACCGAGTGAGCCAGGGGAGAAAGGGCAAGGGAAAAGTGCTGGGTGATTCCTGGGAAGGCGGGCAAGTTTGCCCCCTCTCTCCTTGTACTGAGCTAGTGCACGGGGCATGAGGCCAGCTCAGGGCAGGGGATGAACAGGCAGAGTCTGAGTGTCTTGGGAACGTCTGAGTGTTTTGGGAACATCTGAACTGGGAGAGAGGCCCGTCCCCACAGGGTGGGGTGGTGGCTGCAGCTCAGGAGACCTCAGGGCTAGGAGGGAAGGCAAAAGGCCCAAAGGGAATGCTGGGGACATCACCATTCAGGGGTCATCAGAGGAGCAGATAGCCCTGGAGAAGGAAAGTGCCCAGCAAGACACTCTACCGCCAATAATCTGCTTGTGGCTGCTGTGAGGGCCCTGGTGTGCCACTGCCTCCTCATCTAAAGGGTTCACATGCTGCTGTCTCTACCTTGGGGAGACTCCAGCAAGTCTCAGGGAGGGAGAGGGGGACACGGGAACCAGCATGAGGGGCATCTGGCTGACCGGCCCAGAGAAGGACGGCTCTGATCCCTGGCTCATCACCTAGCTCTTCACCACCACAGGACCTGGGCCTTGAGGGGACCCTCCTCACTGACATCCTCTACAGGAATGTGACCTCCCTCAACCTGGTGGACCCCATCTCCCATGACCTGCTGGTGAACCTGGCCCGGGACCTGCAGTGCCCCAAGAAGGTAAGGGTAGATCCATTTCCACTGTGGCAGCACTGTGCCCCAGGCATGGGGACACTAGCTGAGCAGTCACATGAGGACCCTGTAGGACATAGACTATTCTGACAAATTCACTAAAAGAGCTGGACTTGCAGCCTGAGTTCCTCGGGCAGAAGAGAGCTGCCCGGGGCTGAAGCCCTGTGTACTGCTCTCCACCCTGCTTGGACAGCCTTGGGGATGGGTGCTCTCTGCATGGGTCACAGGCACATCCCTCCTCATGTTAAGTTGGAGTCTGCCACCTGCAGTCTCCACCCCCTTCCTAACAGCATCTGCCGAGGTCCTTCCATGAGTGTGGACACAGCTCCAGCCTGGGGGACCAGCTCCCGACCCCTCATCAGAGTGAATTCCCCACATGAAACGAGGTGCCCACTGCAGGCTCTGCCACTCCAGCCTCTGGCACCTGTATGTGGCTGGCTACCCACAGCGATCACAGTAGCTGTGTGTGCCGCATGCCCCTGGGGCTATTAACAGAGGGACCGCATAAAGAACATTCCGGCTAGTAGAGCATGACCGGTGCCAGCTCTGTGGAAAGCTCAGCCCGTACTCTACCCCCAGCTGGGCCTCTGCAGGGGCCCGGTTAGGACTGAAAGTCAGGATGTAGTGCTGTAAAATATAAAACCCCCATCCCTATCAGCCCAGACCCAGGCCCACAGGCATGGTGTAGCTTGGAGAATGAGAGGAAGAAGAACATGCTGACCTGGCTTGTTCCTATTCCCTGGGACTGGCGTCAGTGGAGCAGGGCTCCCTCGAGGGGCCTGGTCTGGACTCCCCCTGTGGCAAGTCCCCTGGGGGTGCGGAGGGTGAGCAGGCCACCAGCTGATAGTTAGAGCAGCTGGCCTTGGGCCTGAGAACAGAGAACAAGGGCCCATTGTCTGGGCTTCCTCCCGCCGGGCACTGCGGGTTTGGGACTAGCCTGTCCAGCTCCCAGCAGGCAGCCTCCCCTGGCTCTGGGCCAGATCAGGCAGGGAGGGGGGCGGGGGGTGTGGTGAGAGGGGCTTGGTCTTAGCCTGACAACGCTGCCTCCCACCCCCACAGGACTACGAGCTCTGGAAATCCTCAGACAAGATCTGCCGGCAGCTCATCTACCACCTCACCCCTCATTCCAAGCGGCAGCGAGGGCCCAGCAACCCCCAGAAGAAGACCCAGAGCTGGTAAGGGAAGCCCAGCCAAACCTCTCTTCACTGTCTCTTCAGTGTTCCTTCCCAGGATGACACCTGACCGCTCATGGAGAGCCTGCTGCTTACAGTCTCACCCTGTTGGTGGCTCATCTTCATCTGTATTGAGTCTCCATCCCTGGAAGCCAGTATGACCCATGGCAGCAGATGCACCCCAAGCCAAGCTGCCTTCTCCATAGGAAATGCCTCCCATTTCCTCCAGGATGGTTCCACCTCCTGCTATTCGCTCATTTTTTAATCCCTGGCCTATTCAGGGCCTGGACCTCCTTCCCCACCTGCCACCTGAGAATTTAGCAGGTGTCAGGTAAATCTTCATGAGCAGTGGTGAGGGAGGCAGAGTCTGTATCGCCATTCCCATTGTACAGGGAAAGAAACCGAGTCTGGGAGAGGCAAAGTCTTGCTCAAGACCATACTCTCCCTGATTGTCCTACAGCCCTTTGGGAATTTGCCAACACCAGGCTGCCGGAAGCTGACGCCTCTTTGGCTACCGCTGTGGGGTCCCACCCCCATCATTCTGTAACAGCCTCGCGCATACAGGACCAGCCCAGAAGTAGCTGCAGGCACCCAGGCCCAGAGCCATGGCCTGGAGTAGACTCTAGCACATGTCCCCTATTGGTCACCTACCTCCTCTCTTCTCCGATGGCCCAAGAGGAATCTGGAGCCCATGCCGTCATTCCCTGTCATGGTGGGTGGGCACCCAGGAGGCATGTTTACTGCTCTCAGGTCCCCAGTCAAACCCTTCTGCCTGGTGGGTTGTGCTCAAGCGACAGGAGAGAGGCAAGGTGAACAGGGGGCAACAGAGACTCTCCTCAGTTTCCAAATGTCCCTGCCAACTTAGAACACAGGGAGTCCACCCCCTGCCCAAGTCTTCACTCACCCCACACCCACCAGTACTTCCCCTCTCGCTATCCAAAGGCCAGGGGGACCAGCCTGACACTCCATTGCCTCATAGGTTTTTCCCTTACCCTGAAGGACCCAACTTCAGAACCGACTCGGAAAAAAGGTGGGCTAAGGAGTCAGAGCGCCTCGACTTGGAGACCTGGTCCCCTCTTAGTGATGTGTGGTCATTGGAGAGTTATTTCACCTCTCTGAGCGTCAATTTGCTCCTCAGTAGAATGGTTATTCCCATCCCCCTGGGCTGCCATAAAAATAAGTGAGATAACAAATATAACAGGAGTGGTGATGCTGGGCACACAGTAAGGTTTTATAATAATAATAGTTTATGAATGGAGCCTTAGTTTTTTTGTTTGTTTTTGGGTTTTTTTTTTTTTTTTTGAGATAGGGTCTCGCTATGTAGTTCAGGCTGGCCTTGATCTCACTAGGTAGCTCAGGCTGGCCTCAGACTCGTGGCAATCCTCCTGCCTCTGCCTCCCAAGTGCTGGGATTACAGGCACGCACCACCATGCCTGGCTGTGGAGCCTCAATTTAATCCTCACAGCAACCCTATCCCCTTTCACCAGGAAAACTGAGGCTCAGAGAGGTTCCCAGCATTGCCCATGGCCACACATTTAGAAAGTGGCAGTTGGAACCTGACTTCGCCAGACAGGGCCTGGGATGTTCCCGGTGGGTCATTGTCTGTGGTCACTAGGGTCCTGTCTGGCCCTGGGGCCCTTGCTCAGCCCATCCCACTTGTGATCTTCCCACAGCCTCAAGAGCGGCCTCCAGAAGACCCTGCTGGTCGGGGAGACCGTGGACCTTTCGGGCATCCCGCTGTCCGCACGAGACGTGCAGCACATAACGCGCTACCTGGGCAGCCACGGTGCAGGGCTGGCGGTGCTGGACCTGAGCTTCACGGGGCTGAGCGATGAGCTCCTGCGCCTGCTGCTCCCCAGCCTGTGGGTGCTACCCCGCCTCACCCAACTGCTGCTCAACGGCAACCGGCTGACTCGGGCTGCTGCCCGTGAGCTCACGGAGGCTGTCAAAGACACCACCAAATTCCCTGCATTGGCCTGGGTAGACTTGGGCAACAATGTGGATGTGGCCTCACTGCCCCAGCCCCTGCTAGTCGGCCTGCGCCGGCGCCTGAGCCAGCGCACCTCGCTCCCTACCATCTACGAGGGTCTGGACTTTGAGGCTGGGGGTGGCACAGCTGGGTCCCCCACTGCTGCCTCCACCTGGGGCTCTGCAGCTGCTGATCCAGGGCCTGAGCCCCAGGCCTGCTGTGCCAGGTGACCCGCCATTTACCTTGATCGTACTACTGATTGAGAATGCTCTCAAACACATGAGACAGCAGGTGGTAAAGATACCATAGGCCCCCAGAGAGCCAGTGAAAACACTCAGCTTGGGATCAAGGGAATGGAAAGAGATAGTCTCACAGGAGCCCGGCCCGCCGGCCCATTCAGGAGGCTTGGCCTTCCCTCAGCAAGAGAGGCCCTGGCACCCACAGCCCAGACCCCACAATAAAGTGATGACCCCTCTTGCCTCAGCCTTTCTGTATCACAGACCTCAAGGTCCCCGAAGTGCCAGCTCTGCTGCTGTGGTGGGGAGGGGCCAAGCCATACTGACCTTCCCTCTGGTGCCCCTGGCAGGGCCATAGGAGACCCAGGTGTGGGGGTCATGGGTCCAACAGTGTGGGCTGGGGATTTAAAGGAGGACCTCAAATCTGGGCTCTATAAGTAGGGGAGTTAGGAGGAGCAGGTTGGGACCTGGGGTGGGGGGGCAGAGCTCTGCATAGACCCCCACAGCAAGCTCACGTGTGAGCCCACGCTTCCATCAGGACCCCTTGAGCTTGGGACAAGGCTGCACTGACTGGGGCAAGGCCACAGCTGGCTGGAATGGAGGACCCAGGGCTGGCACAGTGCTGCCCACACCCTCCAACCCCCAAGCCTCTGTACTGGTGAGTGTGCAACTCAGCAGGGTTAGGGGACACATCTGGCCAGAGACAAAAAGTTATGTGTTTCCTCCAGGGCCTGGGGGTCCCCACAGTCAGCAGCAGGGGGGTTGGGGCCGACAGCCCTAAGGCTGCACCTACGGGTGGCACTTGTGCCCTTCCTCGCTGAGAACCGTAAAGATGGGCTTCCAACAGGCGCCTGATGCCACGGTCACCCTCACTGTCCTATGTGGGAGCTGGAGTCCAATCCAACAAGTAGATAGGCAGGACAGGGAAGAAGAGTATTCAGAGATGCCCACGGGAAACGGAGGCCAGAATAGGAAAGCCAGTGGTGTGGGTGCCTGTGCCAAGCCAGGCCATAGGGCCGGGTGGGCAGTGGGAGCCTGCTAGATGAAGAAAGATTGGGGGCTGGGGATTTAGCTCAAGTGGTACAGTGCTTCCCTAGCAAGCGCAAGGCCCTGAGTTCGATCCCCAGCACCCACCCCCCACCTCTGCAAAAGATAATCAGTGGATGGGGAGAAGGATGCCCCAGGGCTAAGGAGAAAGCAGGCTCCCCCTGGGCCTGTGTACCCCGACCCACCGGTTCTGATCTTCCTTCATGTCACTGACCCTCTAGGGCCAGAGGGTCAGGGCCAGGGCCTCTGAGGATGTGAGTGGCACATTCCTCCCCCATGGGACATGGATTCCAGCATGTCCCTAGACCAACTGGATGCATTACAGCCTCCCAGGCCGCAGGAGGTTAGCCAAGAAGGGAGAGGACAGAGATTTGCCCTCAAGCCCTGCAGATCTCACGGCTTTTGGCCTCCTTATCAGGAGGGCATGGGAAGAACACAGGGTCCAGCCCCGCTCTGCTTCCAACTTGCTAAAGAGGTGACCAGGCCCTTCCCCTTTCTGGGCCTCATTCTCAGCTTACTGTCTCCAGTCTCTCCTGGCTCTCAACACCTCCTCCTGGAGTCCTGACACCCTCTTAAAGACCTGGCCAGCCCAGCGGCTTGGAACCATGGAGGTTCCTCCCAGGAACAGGGGGTTGAGCTCCCCAGAGCCAGGCAAAGTGGGATGGACTGTGGACCAGCGGAGAGAAGGAAGGGAGGGCCGGCCGTGGGCCTGGCAGGCTGATAAACCCTTTGCATGCGCAGGCAGCTGAACGTCCCCTACAGCTCCTTGCTGGAGAAGGGCCAAGCTCGCTACGTTCCTCCTGCCCTCCTCACTCCCTGCCCACGGCTGGCCCGAAGCCACCCCACAAACCTTTGAACGTTACTGCTTAGAGAGATTTCTCCAGGATGGTTCAAGAGGACCCGAGCCAGGTGTCCCAGGCAAGCTCCAGAAGAATCCGGGTGGCAGCAGATGGTCTCGATCTCTCTGCTGGTTGGACAGAGGCGTGCAAAGCAGGACAGTAGCTGAGCCAGAGGCTGAGACAGCACAAGAGACGTAGGGAAGGATGGTCTTGTTGCTAGGCAAGTGTCTGCAGCCGTTCACAGGGTCCTGACGACCACCAGCAAGGCCATTCCACAGCAGGGATACGGAGCTGCAGGAAGTAAGGGCTTGTGCCCTGACTTAGTCTGTTTTGTGCTGCTATACCAGAATACAGCAGCCTGGGTAATTTATAAACAAGAGAAGTTTATTTGGCTCATGTATCTGGAGACTGGAAAGGCCAAGATTATAGGCTGCATCTGGTGAGGGCCTTCTTACTGCGTCATAACGTGACAGAGACATCACATGGTGAGAGGACTCAAGAGAGCAGGAGGGGGCCAAACTTGTCTTTGTTACAAAACCACTGTAGCAAGAAATGAAATGAATCTGTTCATGAGAGTGCAAGCCCTCACTTCCTTGCTTCCTAGAGAGCAACTTTAGAGGCCTCACCATTCAAAACTGTTGTATTGGGGACTGAGTTTCCAACACATGCACTTTGGGGGAGCCGTTCAAACCACAGCCTGTCTCATGCAGCCGGGTGGGACAGAGAGCACCAGCCAAGACAAGCCCAAGACCAGGCCCAGATCCACACATGAGGCAGGCAGCTGGACCTCCCTTGAGTGATGCAATCAGGACCGAGACTAGGCCTGTTTGCTTCTAAGCTTGGTTAACCCATTGCTGAGTTAGTTCACAGCTGAATGGGGTAGTGGAGGAAGTGGGTCATGGGTGCGTGACCTTGGCAACTATATCTGGCCCCTGGCCCCTTTCTCTCTCAATCTTCCTTTCTCTGCTTCCCAGCTTCCATGACTTGAGCAGCTTTTCTCTGCTATGCTTTTCTGCTATGTTTCTGCCTCAGAGCCAGCCAACCATGGATTAAAATCTCTGAAATTACACCGGGCGTGGTGGCACACACCTGTGATCCCAGCATTTGGGAGGCTGAGGCAGGAGGATAACCACAAGTTCGAGGCCAGCCTGGGCTACAGAGTGAGTTCAAGGCCAGCTTGAGCTCCCTAGTGAGCCCTTGTCTAAAAAAAAAAAAATTCCATCTTATTCCAGATAGAAGGGCTATCTTTAAGAAATCAAATAATAACAAATATTTGAAAGGTTGCAGGGGGAAAAGAATTCTTCTACTACATTGTTGGTGGGAATGTAAACTAGTACAACCATTATGGAAATCAGAGATCCCTCAAAAAAACTAAAACCAGAAACTCCATTTGACTTAGCTATTCCCCTTCTAGTTATCTTCCCAAAAAAGTTAGAGATGTCACATTACAGTAACACATGCATACCCATGTTTATCACAGCACAAATCATAAGATCTAAATTTTGAAAGCCGTCTATAGGTCCTTCAACAGAAGAATGGATAAAGAAAATGTGGTATTTATACGTAAGGGAGTACTACTGTGCCATAAAAGGATAAATCTGAGGCATTTGTATGAAAATGGATGCACCTCAAGACTGTAATGCTAAGTGAAATAAATCAGATATGGAAGGCTAAATTTGCATAGTTTCTGTTATATGAGAAAATCAAAATATGAATAAAGAGCAAAATAAAAGAAGTATGGAGATAAATCTTTTTCAAATGAGAAGGGGATCAAGACCTAGAAGGAAGGGGGAAGGAGTGGAGGAAAAGGAGATGAAAAAAGAATCAAGTGGTGTTATTACATGAGCCAATTCCCCAAAAGGAATGTAAGCATTATGTAATGCAAACATATATCCATAAAAAGTAAAAACTGAAAAAAAAGTTGCATCAGGTATTTTGTCCCAGAAACTACACTTAGGCCTATTGATATATTGATTGATTTTTTTGCAGTGTTTGTGCAAGAGCCTTGCTGCTGAGCTACCTCTCCAGCCCCCACTGTATTTATTTATTTAACAAGCCCTTCTGTGGCCTTTCTCTGGCCGGGTACTGTTCTGATAGCCTTTTTTTTTTTTTTTTGGTGCCAGGGATCGAACTCAGGGCCTTGCACTTGCTAGGCGAGCACTCTAACCACTGAGCTAAATCCCCAGCCCCCTGTTCTGATAGCTTTGCATGCCTGTAATTCTCCCGGCATTTGAAGGACATAGATGATACTACTTTTTAAAAATTTTATTTTTATCAGTACATGTTTGCAGTACATAATGATTTCATTCATGATAGGAAATTGGTACATGTACATAATACATCTTAATTCTTTTTTCATCCCTTTCCCTCCTCCCTTCCCTCCCCTTCCCTTCCATCTCTTGATCCTCTTCTCATTTGAAAAAGATTTATGTCTTTACTTCCTATTATATATCTTTTTTTTGCTCTTTATTCATATTTTGATTTTCTCATATAAGAGAAATTATATGATATTTAAACTTTCACGCTCTGACTTATTTCATTTAACATTATAGTCTCAAGGTGCATCCATTTTTCTACAAATGACTCAAATTTATCGTTTTTTATAGCAGGGGGAGAAGAATTCTTCTACGTTGTTGGTGGGAATGTAAACTAGTAATAATCCACTGCACATAAATACCCTTTTCTTTATCCATTCATCTGTTGAAGGATCTATAGCCTACTTCCAAAATTTAGCTCTTATGATTTGTGCTGCAATAAACATGGGTGTGCATGTGTTACTGTGATATGATGTCTTTAACTCTTTTGGGAAGATACCTAGGTTGAATAGAGTTTCTGGCTTTAATTTTTTGAGGCGTCTCCATACTGATTTCCATATTGGTTGTACCAGTTACATTCCCACCAACAGTGTAGAAGGATCCCCCCACCCCCACAGCCTTGCATATATTCGTTATTGATTTCTTGATGATAACCATTCTTTCTGGAGTAAGATGAAAAATCCCAGTGTTGTTTTAATTTGCATTTCTCTAAGGGTCAGAGGTGGTGAACATTTCTTCATGTATTTAATGGCCATTTGTACTTCTTTTGAGAAGTGTCTATTCATTTCAGTTGTCCATTTTTTGATTGGGTCTTTTAGGTGGTCTAATTTTTTTCTTTTTGCTTCTTTATATATTCTAAATATTACTCTTCTGCCTGAGAAATAGCTGGAAAAGTTTTTTCCCATTCTTCTATATGTTGTCTCTTCATCCTGTTTTTGTTTTTGTTTTTGTTTTTGCTGTGCAGAAGCTTTTTGATACGATCCCATTTGTTGATTCTTGTCCTCAAGTGCTATTCTGGGTTTCTTCTGGTTCCATATGAGTTTTAGGATTGTTTTTTCTAGTTCTGTGAGGAATGCTGTTGGTAATTTGATTGAGCTTGCATTAAATCTGTGTGGTAGACTTATTACTGCGGTCAGCTTGAGCCAGAGCACCCAGCTGGACTGAGTTGGTGTACTCCTGGGTGTAGAGGATCCACCTGAGGGTTGCTGCTGATGCAACATAAAGGAGAACAGCAGCAGAAGACAGCTGCGGGATGTTTCCCAGGAGAAGCTCTGTTGAGGCTGGTTCTCCTGAAAGGAACTTGACTGTTCTCACTGAAGAAGGATCTTGGGGCCTTGCTGTCGTCGAGGATGGCTGCTGTTGCTTTGGGGGAGCTCTGGTCTTCACCTCTGCTGCAAGCATCATATCCAGGTTCCAGTAAAGATTTCTTCAGCCATCATCTGCAGACACAGACGTACATGGGAGTGCGTGGTGGGCTCTCAGCCCTTGATTGGATTTTTTGGGTCTCTGGTGCAAAAATAGACATTTGGCACTCTTCCTGCATTTGGCTTATGGGTGAATATTTTAATTTATAAGTGTCCTGTATTAAATCTGCTCTCTTACAAACCACTGACTCTGGAAAGGTAACTCAGACAGTCTGTATATCAGTTTTGGAAGTATGACCATTTTGATAATATTGGTTCTGCCTATCCAGGGACAGGGGATATCTTTGTATTTTCTTTCTTTCTTTTTTTTTGTAGGGGGGGGTTTGCTAGGGATGGAACTCAGGGTCTTGTGCTTGCTAGGCAAGTGCTCTACACTTGAGTTCAATCCCCAACCCCCCTCTTTCTATTTCTGATGTCCTTTTCAATCTCATTTTTCAGAGTACTGCGATTTTTGTCCAAGAAGTCTTTCACTTCTTTGATTCGGTTAATTCCTTTATATTTAATTTTTCTGGATGCTGTTGTAAATGTATGGCTTTCCTAATTTATTGGTAAGTTCATTTTGGTGTACAAGAACACTATTTTGTTTTTGTTCATTTGTTCGTGTTTTTAAGACAGGGTCTCACTATGTAGTCCAGGCTAACCTTGAACTTGCGGTGATCCTCCTGCCTCACTCTCCCAAGTGCTGGGACTACAGGCATGTACCACCATGCTTGGGAGATATGGTATTGATATTTTGTATGTTGGCTTCATGTCTTGATATGTTGCTGAATTTCACTATTGTATGAGTCTTTTGATGGGATTATTTTTGCTTGTAAGTAGAGGATCATGTTGTCTGCAAATAATAATAATTTGACTTCTTCCTTTTCTATACATAGCCCTTTTATTACTTTCTCTTTCTCGATTGCGCTGGCTAATGTTTCAATACTACACTGAACAGGAGACGTGATTGTGAACACACTTGTTTCTGATTTTAGAGGTAAAGTTTTCAGTTTTTCCTCATTTAATATGATTTTGGCAATAGGTTTGTAATAAATGGCTTTTATCAGATTGAAATAAGGTCCTTCTATATACCTATTTTTGTTTTTGTTTTTTGAGACAGGGTCTCTCTATGTAGCCCAGACTGACCTCAAACTTGTGATGATCCTCCTGCTTCAGCCTCCCAAGTGCTGGAATTACAGGTATGTGCTACCATGCCTGGCTACCTATTTTTTTCTTTTGGTTTCCTTTCCTTTTTTTTTTTAAGACGAGGTCTTACTTTGTAGTTCAGGCTGGCCCTGAACTCACTTTGAAGCCCAGGCTGGTCTCTCGAGTGCAGGGATGACTGCCCTGCCCTTCATTGTTTTTATCATGCATAGAGGCTGGATTTTATTAAAGCCGTCTCTGCATCTATTGGGACGATCATGTGATTCTTGTCCTTGTTTCTGTTTCTGCACTGATCACATTTATTGACTTGTGTGTGTTGAACCATTCTTGCATCCTAGGATGGGGCCACCTTAGTCATGATATGTAATCTTTTTGATGATTGGCTGCATTCTGTTTGCCACTATCTTGTTGAGGATTTTTGCATCTATGTTTATTAAAGACATTGGCCTGTAGTTCTCTTTTTTTGGTTGTGTCCTTGTCTGGTTTTGGAATCAAGGTAATGCTAGCTTCCAAGAATGACTTTGGGAGAACTCCTTCCCTTTCAGTTTCATTAAGGAGTTTGAGGAGTATTGATGTCAGATCTTTCCTGAAGTTCTTGTAGAATCCAGTGGTGAATCCATCGGGTCATTGACTTTTGTTAGTTGCTAGGTTGTTTTTTTTTTAATTACTGCTTCAATTTCATTGACTGTTTTTGGATTATTCAGCATTTTTATATCTTCTTGGTTCAGTTTTGGTAATTCATATGTATCTAGGAATCTATCCATTTCATCTTTGTTTTACAACACATTGGTGTACAGAATTTTGAAGTAGTTACTAATAATCTTCTGGATTTGAGCAGTATCCATTCTGATTTCACCTTATTCATTTCTAACTACATTAATTTGGGTCTTTCCTTTAAAATTTTTTTTTGTTGTTTTTAGTCTCAATTTCATTGATTTCTGTTTTGATTCTTATAATTTCCTTCATTTTACTACCTTTGGGTTTGGATGGTTCTTCTTTCTTTAGGACCTTGAGGTGCATTATTAGCTTCCTTATTTGGATTCACTCTGTTTTTCTGATGTGGCCATTCACAGGTATAAAATTCCCTCAAATGATTGCTTTCATTGTGTTCTATAAATTTGGATATGCTGTAATGGCATTACTGTTTAGTTCTAAGAACTGTGTTATTTCTTCTTTGATTTCTTCTGTAACCCATTGCTGAGTCAAGTGTACTGTTTAATTTTCATGTGTTTGCATAATTTCTGTGTTTTCTTCTCTACTTTCAGTGCCCTATGGCCTATGATTTGATGGTATAATTTTGAGTCTTTTGCTATATATATATATTTTTTTTCCCTTTGTTTTTTGTTTTTTGAGACAGAGTCTCACTATGTAGCCCAGGCTGGCCTTGAACTCACTATGTAGCCCAGGCTGGCCTTGAACCCATAGCAGTACTCCTGCCTCAGCCTCCCAAGTCCTGGGATTACAGGCATGTACCACCATGCTCAGCCCTCTTTTGTATTTTCTTTTAAAATTTATTTTATTTTAATGGTACATTTTAGATGTACATAGTGATAACATTCATCAGGAGATTTGTACCTGTACATGATATATCTCATTGCTTCTTTTTTTTCCCATTCCCCTCCCCTCACTCTCTCCTCCCTCCTTATTTACAAAAGATTTGTTTGTATTTTTTCCTTCCATTTCTTACTTCTCTTGTCCTTCTGTTGCTTCCCCTCTCTTGTTCCCTTTCTCATTTGGACACTTCTTCCCTTTCCCAATATAATACATTTTAGTCTTTATTTACACTTTCAGTTTCTCACACCAGAGAAATAATGCGGTATTCTTTTGTATTTTCTTAAGTGTGCTTTATTGGCCAGTATGGTCTACTTTGGAGAAAGTTCCATGTGCTGCTGAGGAGAATGTATTCTGTTGTTATTGGTCGGAACACTCTATAGATATCTAGTAAGTCCATCTGTTTGAAGGTTTTATTCACCTCTGATGTTTCTTTTTTCTTTCTTTTTTTTTTTTTTTGGTGCTGGGGATTGAACTCAGGACCTTGTACTTGCGAGGCAAGCACTGTAACCACTGAACTAAATCCCCAGCCCCCAACCTCTGATGTTTCTTTGTTGATCTTTTTGTCTAGTTGATCGATTTGTGATAAAGGGGTATTGAGGTCCCCCATTATAATTATGTTTATCTAATCTTTTATGTACAGTACTATTCATTTTATGAAGCTGGGTTTGCAGTTGTTTGGTGTATATATGCTAATAATTGTTATCTCTTCCTGTTGGGTTATTCTCTTAACTAATATGTAGTGGTCTTCTTCGCCTCTGCCTCTTCTGATAAGTTTTGGTTTGAAGTCCAATTTGTCTCACAATTGGATAGGTACTCTTGTTTTCAGGATTCCATTGCATGCAATATTTTCCATCCTTCGATTTTTAGTCTGTGAATTTCTTTTTGGGTTAAATGTGTTTCTTGTACATAGCATACTATTGGGTTTTGTTTCTTGATGGATTCTGCCAAGCTGTGTCTTTTGATTGGGGAGTCAAGACTATTCACATTGACAGTAATTACTGGTAAGTATTGACTTAGTCTTGGCATTGCATTATTTTCCTGTTGCTCATTCCCTTTCTTTCTCTTCTACTTAACTGCTTACCTTACCTGGTGTATTCATTCTATTAGACATTTTATCACTGTTAGCTTCACTGTCAATTTCTAGGATATCCTTGAGAGATTTTTGAAGTGCTGGTTTGGTGGTCATGGATTTTTTTGGGTGCTCTTTATTATGAAAATATCTTATTTCTCAGTCCATTTTGAAAGATAGTTTTGCAGGCTACAGCAGTCTGGGCTGGAAGTTGTTTTCTTTTAGGGCTTGAAACACGTCATTCCAAGCTCTCCTGACTTTTAAGCTTTGAGAAGTCAGCTGTAATTCTAATGGTTTACCTTCGTATCTGATTCCTTGCTTTTCTTTAATAGCTTTTACAATTTTATTCTTATGTTGGATTTCTGGGATTTTGCTATGATAGGTCATGAAGAGGTTCTTTTCTGATTGTGGCTATTTGGAGTTCTATATGCCTCACTTCTCTGTATGTTAAATTCTTTTCCCATATTTGGAAAGTTTTCTGCTATTTCAGTAAACAGGTTTTTATTCCATTTGTACTGTCTTATGATTTTTCACTAAATCCAATTATTAATTAGTCCACTAATTCCACTAATTCCATCTTAGATTAGTCTGCTTTGTGTCGGCTAGCAGCTGTGGGACTCATTTTTTTCATGTTCTCTTGTTGCTTTTAAGGTCTCTCGCATTAATTGGTCACCAAGAAAATTCCTGTCCTCCAGATCTGACCCTGTTCTCACATTGGTCACTCCTGCCACCCATACTTTCAGTGAAAAAAATTTTTTTTTCTTTTTTTTTTGTGCTGGAGATTGAACTCAGGGTCTTGGGCTTGCAAGGCAAGCACTCTAACCACTGAGCTAAATCCCCAGCCAAAGTCTGGGTAGGGGCAGACTGGCATTTTTTTTTTTTTTTTTTTTTTTGGTCAGTGACATTTTTAATTTCCTGAATTTCTGTTTGGTGCCTTTTTATGAACTCTTGATTCTTTTCTGTGCTGGTCATTCATGTTTTATATTATTTTCTTTAGCTCAGCTAGATTTTTTAAATTCATGTCTTCTGTAGACTGGCTGATCATTTTATTTATTAGGCTCATTGTCCATTTAGTTATATTTTATTTGAGTTTGCCAAGCATTTTGTTGATCTTTTGTTGTTGTTGTTGTTGTTGTTGTTGATCTTTTTGTGATCGCCTCTGCTATCCTTTTAATAATTTGGCTGTGTGGCTTTTGATTCCCTCCCCTTTGATGCCCCATGGATCCTCTTTGGGGAGTTGCTGGTTTTTGGAGGCATTTTATTGCCTTGTCTACTCATGTTTCTATATTTTCTTTGTGCTGAGGTTTGATTATAGTGGAAAGCTTTGTTGCCAATATAAAGCCCTCTTCAGTTAATGTCTGCTTTTCAGTGATGCCCTCCAGGTGTGGCTAAGTATAGGTCCTTTCCTCTGTCCCAAGATCCAACCACTTCCATTAATTTGGGAAGGGAAGATAAAATGTAGTTGGCCTAGGACTCAGTTCTCTGGGAATGGACTATAGTATTATTAATGACACAAAGGCAATCTAGGTATTAGCATTCAAAGAAAACCAATTAATAGCAACAACTCTATCACTTCAGCTGGGGATTTAGCTCAGTATTTAGAGTGCTTGCCTAGCAAGCACAAGGCCCTGAGTTTGATCCCTGGCACCAAACCAAACAAAATAAAACAAACAACAACAACAACAAAACAACTCTATCACTTTGGCTATAGTAATAAAATCAGGGACAATAATAGCATCTAAGACAAACTGGATATTGATATATCCTAAAACCAATAATGTACCACACTTAGCCACAGCAATAAGATCTATAATTATAGTACAAGCACTAAGACAAACCAGATATTGACTCACAGTAAATATCTACTGAATGGAACAACTTTACCTCCATTAACAAAGTATTCAACAGCAACAGTATAGAATTAACTAGTTTTCTAAAGATTCATAAAACTTAATCATTACACATTTCCTTCTTGTCCAGAGTAGCTGTCTACCATGTCTGTGTTCTCTCTCTCTTTTCTCCCCCACCTTCAGATAAATTGTCTTCTTTTATTAAAAATGAAAAACTTAATTGTTACAATAGTAAAGGTAGAGGGGGTAGGGAACTGGAAAATGAGAAAAGCCAGATTTGAAAAATTAATCAATGAAAGATGAGAAGGAGGAGAGAAAAATGAGATAAAGGATCTTATTGAGGAGTAAACGGAAATTAATATTATTAGAAGACAGTCACAGAAAGAAATAACCAAGAAGAAAAAAGAAAAAGAGCAAAATATAGAAAATGAAAGGAGGCTAAGAAGGAAGAAAAAAGGAAAAAAGCTAAAAGAGGAAAAGAAAAAAAAGGGGGGAAGAAAACCCCAATTCCCCAAAAAACTGATGGAAAGAGAAAAATAATACAAAATCTAAAAATTAAAAAAAATTATGTCAAAAATTTTTTCTGTTTTTTTTTTTGGTTTTTGGGTTGTGGGTTTTGGTATATGTACTGCTGAAGCAAACATGTGGGTTTTGTGTTTTTTGTTTTGTTTTTCAAGGAAGGGTCTCACTAAGTACTTGAGGCTGGTCTTGAACTCACTGTGTACTCCAGGCTGGCCTCAAAATTTGGGGCAATCCTCCTGTCTCAGCCTCCTGAGTGCTGGGATTACAGCTATGTACCACCATGCCCAGATTTCTTGTGGTTTTTTTTCCCTTTTCTCTTCTTTTTTGGTTTTATTTTTTGCTTTTTGTTGTCTTTTCTTTTTTTCTTTTTGTTCTTTCCTCTGTTTTTTTTTTTTTTTTTTTTTTTTTTTTTTTGTGGTGCCAGGGATCGAACTCAGGCCCTTGTGCTTACAAGGCAAGCACTCTAATCACTGAGCTAAATTCCCAGCCCCTCCTCTGTGTTTTTGAATGAGTGGTTTCTTTCCAGGATCTGCACTCTTGGGATCCAGCAAGTCATAATTTTCTCTGCTAGCTTTAGTGCCTGTGGATTTGTGAGGTGCCTTCCCTGCGTGAGAGGCCCTTCTCTCCGTTCACCCCAGGATGTGGTAACCATCCAGGACGAGGCATGTCCTTGCTTATATTGGTAGATCGGAAAAGTAAGCAGTTCTCTGGTCTCCTGGATGTAGGCTGCAGGGTGGGGGTTTAAGCAGATGGTTAGACTTAATGTCAACATTCACTAGGTCTTGTTTTCCACTATGGAGGTCAGGGCCTGTTTCCTTCTTAGCCTGAGATTAAATTTCTTAGAGGGTTTATGTCTAACCCGCATCCCGCTGTGGTGGTCTCCCATGGTTGTCTCTCACCCAGTCACTTTGGGAGGGTAATAATGGGATCTAAAGCAGCTGGCCAGGTCTGTGCTTTCTCCCTGGGCCTGCTGGCCCTTCAAGCTTACTTTCTCTCCTGGGCTGTTGCTTCATCCAGGATCAGGTAAATCGATCAGTCTTTGCCTCTACTGCCCCATGCCAAGGAAGAAAAACATAGAGTCAGTTTGGAGTTGGCTGATGGTCATGGCCAGGATGCAGAATACACAGAGATGGGCAGGAGCCAAGGGTGCAGCTCCATCTGGTCCCCAGGGGTGCAGCTCCATTCAGTCCATGGGGGGCACGGCTCCCTCAGTAGATTCTTAATCTTCTGTTTGGTACCTTTCCATGTTCTTTGCTAAACTGCTTGTTCATGTTTTGTTTCGCTTAGCTAGCTCATTAGTATATTCTGTAAACTTGCTGTTTTATTAAGTCAATTATCTGTTGTATCTACTTTGCACATGCTGATTACCTTATTATTATTCTTTAAAATCTCTTATCATTTCAAATAATTTAGCTCTGTAGGTTTTGATTTCCTCCCCCTTGGTGACCCTGGAACAGCTGTGGGGGAGTTGGGCGTTTTGGAGGCATTTTGCTGCCATGTCTTTTCATGTTTCTATTTTTATTTTTTTGTGCTGAGGTTTCAGGGTTTATTATAGTGGAAAGACTTTGTTGCTGGTACAGAGACTGTAACTGTGAATTTGTCTGTCTCTTATTGCTGTTCTATCCATTTCTTGCTTTGTATCATTTAAGAACAGAATCAATTTAGCGTAATCTTCCACAAAGGAGATAGAGGTAAGTCTAAATAATAGAAATTCTGGAAAGAAAATCACAGACAACTAAAGGAAGAAAATCACTACCACATAATTCAAGAAATTTTCCCAGACACGAAATCAAAGAGTCCATCTTCAAGGGGTTCATTAAGGGCTTGACACAATGCATAGAAAAGACTTCTCAATGTATGAGCATTCTTGTGAAATTTAAAATACTATGATGGGGGGTCACATACAAAGGAATAGAACTCACAATGACTTTAGATTCTTCTACAGCAAGGCTAGATGCTAGACAAGGTAGCAATGCCTCAAAATTCTGAAGGAAAACAAATTCCAACCTAGAATTCCATACCTAATCAAGTGTGAAAGAAAATTTTCAGGTATGAAGTCTCTCAAAACAAAAACAAATTACTCCCCACACATCTCTTGCACAGCAGATACTCACCTGAAATAAGGTAATAAACCAAGAGGAAGAAGCTACCCAGAAAACAGACTCAGCCGAGGAAGAGTCTAGGCAGAATGAGAGGACAACATATTAGGCACTTGGGTGGAACCAGATCGGAGTAGGGTGAGTCAAGAATAATTAACAGATGATGTGTAAAGGTCTTCAGATAAGACTTAGTTCAATTAGTGACATAGAAAACTAAGCCAATAAAAATGCAAGAGGATTACTTTTTAGAGAAAAAGTTCTCCAGTAATGTAGTCTACTGCACGGTTCAGCAGTGATAATTTAACCCAGTCATAATTTAACACTGACAACAATCAAATCAAAATTATAATTAGGGAGATAGGGAATGGGGAGTACGTACATGGTAAGCAAAAGGAAGGGAATTCAAAAGGTAATGCCTAAAATTGAAAAAGCAAGGAGTAGCCATGAGAACATGTTAAATGGAGACAAATCAGCCAAGACTTTAAAGAGACTACCTTGAAGCAGGAAAAAATAAGGAAGAGCAGGCAGGGCAGGAGAGCCACTTGTTTTCGTAAGCTTGCAGAACCATTTGTTTTCAATATACGGTAACTGGGTTCCCCGCCCCTAAAATGCAGGATATAAAACTTTTAGCAGCCCTGAACTACAGAATGAGACCCTGTCTCAAAAAACCAAAAATAAACTGTTTACAAATCTCTAAGTTTTTCTTTATAGCGTACATAAATGAGAATCCCTTTCACTTTTTTGGATCTAAGAGTGACAGCTGAATCCCACTGTGTGGAGAATTAGGCAAAGCTGGTTATTCCTGCAAGGTTACAGGATCAAAAGTCAGCCTTTCAGATCCAAGATACAATTAATTGCTCCTAAGTGTTTCATCTTACTGTTTGAAGTGTTATCTACCATGAAGGTTATGTTAGTGATTACACTAAAATAACATACAGAGCTGGGTATAGTAACATGCACCTGTAGTCCCAGCTACTCAAGAGGCTGAGGCAGGAGGATCACTTGAGCTCTAGAGTTCGAGGCCAGCTTGGGAAACATAGCAAGACCCCATGTAGAAAAATAATTAAGAGGCCTTGGAACTTTTATTTTTAACAGGATCCCTACCTAGTGGGTGGTGAAAAGCAGTGCTCTCACTCAGTGCATTCATGATTCAGAGGGCTTCATTAATAGAGGTCAGTAAATCAGTGTTTGCAAATGAAGGTCACCAGCAGCAAAGAGGCAAAGTAATCCAAGTGGGATACTAGTGAGTAGCACAATTCTGCCTGAAAGAACTCCATTTATAGACTTCAAAGAAATGTGCACTGTATATATAACTCACTGCACAAGTTTCTTTTCTTGCCAGAAACATTAACTATAACTGAACTCTTAGCCAAAGCTAACACAAATTAATTATTCAACTCTATTCATAGTGAAACAAATTTAAAATGACCACAAAGCTGGGCATGGCAGTGTGTATCTGTAATCTCTCTTCAGAACTTGGGAGGCTGAGGCAGGAGGATCACAAGTTGAGTTCAGGGCCAGCCTGGACTAGATGGCAAGAGCCTGTCGCCAAAAAAAAAAAAAAAAAAAAAAGGCACCAGTCCCAGAGCACCTCTGTGGAGCAGCACTGCCTGCAGAGGCCACTAGCCACATCCCCTAGATGTGTCAAAGGAGTCAGGGGCACTGGAGCAAGAAACACAGGGCTGCTCTAGGGAGTCTCTGAAGGCATATTTTTAAAATGCCTCTTTTATCTGCCCAACTCACTGATGCTTGATCCTTAGAAGTTCTTTGCACAAGACAAAAGCTTGTCAGAAAACTACTTAATGTGAGGTTAACTGATTTGTTCTATTTTCTTCTTTCTCTTGCATTATTTGAACAACCTGTTCATTTTTTTGGGGGGGTGGGAGGTGCTGGAAATTGAACTCAGGGTCCTGCATTTGCTAAGCGCTGTACCACTGAGCTAAATCCTCACCCCAAAATGAGCACCATTTTAAGGGTTAGTAACTGATCTCGTTTCCTCGAGGGTTTATGCTGTACATTATCTTTTACTGAATGCCTGGTGTGATTTCTCAGTATTTTGATTTCTTCAGGCTGTTTTCCCAATTTCTGTGCTGTCACAACATTTGCTTATTCACCTTATCCTCTCTAGTTCTCTTTTCTACATTAATGACTGTGTCAATTAATGCTGGGGTCCTCTGACAAACTCATAAAATGTTCCCCAAATGACAAGAGAACTGCTTGTATAGCCAGGCTATGAGCCACAGGTGTGGGTGACTAGTGTCCTCTGAATTACTGTTTAGTATTCTGGTTGTTTTCCCCAAATGCCAAATCATTAGGGTTACCAGACTGCAGTCACAGCCCTGGATGTTTTCATGGGCAGGCAGGAGCTGTGCACAAAGGTTTAACTGAACAAAGCATTCATTATGTGTCTGTGTCTGAAGAATGAAACTCAGTCTCTATTTTTGTAACTTCTTGAGGTAAGCTTTTCTGGGCTCAACCAGGAAATGGCCTGGAAGAGCAACTTAAACTTTTTATTGATATCTGTGCTACACCTCCCAGGACATCTCTCAGGTGTCAAAATTTAAACTGTTGTCAAAGAAAACTCCAAAATGAACACATAGCCTCATTTTCTCAAAAAACAAAACAACCAGATTTATTTAGTTTAATATTTCCTCTGATCTAAAGAGAGAGATGTCAAAAGAGACCTAAAATGTACACACAAGTGCCCAACCCCACGAATTCAGATAACCTAAATAAAAAAGCAAGGACAGTTTCGTTCAACAGAAAAAATTATCTTCGCTTCTGGAAGATGTTTCCACGTCCCATTCCACGTCCTCTTCCTCTTGCAGCCACTGAAAAGGAGGAAGAGAACGGATAAGACAGTCAGCATTCAGTGAATGCTCATGTATAGAGCAGCTGGAGCCCCAAGAGAGACCTGCAGGCCGCCAGGCCCACCATCACCCTGGCGCATCACACTTCGCAGGAGGACAAAGACCCGGAAAGGGTGGCCTGGCACTGCCACCTGGCAGCAGAGCAGGGGCCAGCGCTGGGCTCCTGTCTTCTGGTTCAACAGCACTCCCTGCAAGTGGCTGGGAAGCAGCATGGAGAACAAAAGTGGTCCAAGAACCACAGAAAAGATGAATTCCCAGGGCTGCCTAGGGGTGAGCTAATAAAACGTTACAGATGAATTTAATTCACTTTTAAAATTCTGAAACAGGTAAGTGTTAACATCTGTTCTACTTCTTAATTCTGCATAAGGATTTTTTTTCCACTCTGAACTTCTCTGGATGAAAAAAAAGTTTTGAAACAGCAAAAGCAAAATAATACTCCCTCCGAAAAGGGTACTAAGGCTTGTTCTCTGTGACCCAAAGGTTTTAGGAAAGGACCAGACAGAGGCCTCAAAGGACAGATGAAAATATTCTAGTGGCCACTATTGGAGCCTCACCCTCCTCTGCTCTTCCAGAGCCTGGAGCGGTCCTCAAGAGGGAGAGAAGTCCCACAGGAACCACCCGCCTGCTAAAGGGACTACAGCCAGGGCTTGGGAGAAGAACACAGTTCAAGAAGCCAGCGGGTCTGGGCGAACTCACTGCCAAGTAGTTTTTAATGTATAGCTACCAGTTCCCCCTTGGCTAGAGATGATGTTGCAAATTCACTATGACAGTGAGGGCAGCCTTCCCCAAAGAAGCAAAGGGCAAGATTTTCTGGTCAGTTATTAAGGGCATTTTTTTTTTTTTTTTTTTGGTGCTGGGGATCAAACTCAGGGCCTTGTGCTTGCTAGGCAAGCACTCTAACCACTGAGCTAAATTCCCAGCCCCATTAAGGGCATTTTAAAGAATTATACTCTTTCTTTTTGAGACAAGATTTTGCTATGTAGCCCAGGCTGTCCTCAAAGCCATGGCGATTCTCTTGCCTCAACTTCCTGCATGCTGGGATGACAGGCATGTGCTACTGCACCTGGCTTCCCTGCCCAATCTTTTCCCCAAATCAAAGGCTGTTTCTTCTTTTTTTGTTTTGTTTCTGAGACAGGGTCTCGCTATGTACAGTAGTCCAGGCTGGCCTTGAATTTGCAGTGATCTTCCTTCCTTGGCCTCCTGAGTGCTGGGATTACAGGTGTGTGCCACCATGCCCAGCTAAGGCAGTTTCTGAGGACTACTCTTCCTCTCTTATCTAACGTGGCAGAACTTCTCAGGGACCCAAATGAATAACCTGACTGGGCTAACTTCTAAGACCAGCCAGGCTGAGTCACTGAGGACAGGTTGGTCTCATAAAGTATGCTAAGGAGGGATTTATTTTCAAACACAAGACTCTTTGAAACTAGGAGTGGAGCTCCTATCAGTGGCTGAAACCTGCTTATTTATATCTGGAAAGGGATTTCTACTGTCAGCATCTCCCAAAGTACAGGCTGGGTATCAAAACACATCACTGAGTCTTCTAGGAATGCTGCCCTACTGCTCCACAGTCAGCTTATCCACAACCTGGTGTGTGTGCTCAGCAAACTAACAAGAGCGAGCTGCTCCAGGCATCTTGGATAGAATTTCTGAAAATTAAGAACTTTCCAGAAATTCATTATAGATTTATTAACTTTTTCATTTAAGACAGGAAATCTACCTTTTTAAAGAAGCTATTTTGAATTCTGCATTAGCCCTCTGATTGGAGTCAAATGAGGCAACAGACAGACAGCAGAGGACAAGGCCCTGCTGTACCTCAAAGGATCTCCCTCAAAGGGCTGTGGGGAAAAGGGGTGACCTCGAGTGTGGAGACAGCTGAGGTCAAGTCCATCTCTGTCCCCAGGCACTAAAAGGGCCCCTTCCTAAAAGATAGAAGATAAACCTGGTTTTACAAATCAATGTAGAAGCACCTACCTTGGGCCTTCAGAATAGCAGCTTTTCCCCGGCCGGCCCCTGAGCCTTGGTTTTTATTTTTCATGCTCTTTAACATGGGTGCATTTTTCAGCATGTCAGGCAAAATCAGAAAGCGGATTTTGCTGCCACGGATGTATACCTGCTCCAGTTGTGCCACTCGGCCATCTCTGTACGTGACTGTGATGTTGGACATCTGGAAAGGAATCATCAGTTCTCAGAAAGGGTCAATAGTACCAGCAGAAGACAGGGGCACACAAAGAGGGAACCATGACTGGTGGAAAGAGAAGTCTAGAAATGCAGAAACCAACATGGTACCAGAAAAGAGCAAGGCAAAACTGGTGAAACACCACAATGTTTGGCACTTACCCTGTGCACCAGGAACTGTGGTAAGCACTTTATATATAATTAACTTCGAAACACCTCCAGGGTATATACGGGCTCTCCCACTTTTACAGATTAAAAACAAAAAAACCACCAAGGAACATGTCCAAGGTCAAACAACCAGAACGTAGAGGACTGCAGATTGGAAACAGCTGGCCTGACTCCAGAGTCTTATCTCTGCTGGCTGTACTGGCTGTACTGCTGCCTGGGTCCGCATGCGCAGTTCTTTTTTTTTTTTTTTTTTTTTTTTTTTAAATACGTAGAGTTCTTGATGGTGAAGAACTCTGGGATGGTTTCAAACTGCTTGTCCAAACTGTGTCCTTGCCTGCATGCCTGGCAGTCAGAAAGCAAAGGTACCATGAAGGTCACAAGTGTGTGCCAATGCAGTTTCAACTCTCCACAGTGTTCACTCTAGAAGGCTAGTGACAAGGGACTGAGCAGCAGGGGCAACAGAGCTTGCTTCCGGGTCCTGCAATATTGGAGTGAGGCAAGAGCTTACATAAGGAGAACAGAGAGCACTCAGGAGCATTTACGATAACTGTGACCCAGGGCAGGGCCATCACTGTAGAGATAGATGCAAGTTATTCAAATTTATGGATGAAGGGCCGACACTGTTAAGGCAGCACTCTGGGAAGACGGATGTGTCAACATGGGGAGGTGTGACGGACAGAGGGACTCTAGGTGAAGTCAGCCTGGGACTTGCCAGGCATGGGAAATTGACACAAACTTGCCAGTGCCAAAATCAATAGGTATCATGTTTACTATAAGAAGTAGCTTATCTGGTGAATGTTCTAGATGGAAGAGAGAGGACTATATTTAAAGTGGGTCAAGCAGCCAGGTAAGGTGGCGCACACCAGTAATCCCAGCACTCGGGAGGCAGAGGCAGGAGGACTGCTGCAAGTTCAAGGCCAGCCTGGGCTATGTAGTAAGCTCAAGGTCAGACTGGACTATACAGTGAGACCCTGTTTTAAAAAAAAAAAAAAAAAAGAAGGGTCAGGTCCACATCACAGAGCTATATCTCCCCAGGTTTCTGTTGCAGTATCACATTCACTTTCTTTTCTTCAAGTGCTAACTGGCCAGGCCAGGTAGTCGGTGCTTGAATACCCCAAGTGGAAAAAGACACCAATTCTCTGAACTAGTAATAGCAAACCTTTTAGAGCATTCACAATAAACAGCTGGCTGCAGCATGTGTGCCATAGCTTTGCCACCACTCTTCTGGCCTGTCCATGCTCTATCTGTGTGGCTGGAATGGTTTCTAGAGCTTCAACCTACTACCCTTATTCTACCTTCAGTGGGTGACAGAACTCCAGCTTTTCATCAGCCTTCGGCTGCACGCTTCACCCCCCTAGGTCCTTAAATTTTCACAGTTCCTAAGTCCTTGCCATCCTGTTCTTCCTTTGAAGAATCCCAGAACCTCTGGTACCACAAATGAACAGTTTGGTTAGACTAGCCAAGACAGAACCCTGGATCTGAGGCTCCCTAGTATCAGACATAAGATTCTATGGAAGACAACAATACAGGTAAGAAGTTCCAAGTGGGAGCCAGCTCTGTTGTCAGGGGTGTAACCCTGGGTATGTCTCCAGAATTCTCTGAGCCCCAGTCAGTTCCCTCCCTTACAAGTGAGGAAAACACAGCACAACAAAGCCAATACTCCCTGACCAAGAGACACCAGGCACTATCCCAAGTGACTGATTTCCCGTAGTAATTTTTATTTTATGAGATACGGTCTCACTGAGTCATTATGTTGCTCAGGCTGAGCTTCAACTTGTGACCTTACTGCCCCAGCCTCCCAGAGAGCTACGATTACAGGGCCCAGCCCTACAGTAATTTATTTTATATACCACAAAGAGAGATCCCTGCTAGAGAGATGAAGTAGCATAGCCTTTCAGAGGTGGATCTGTCTCTGGAAAGCCCATACTCTTACTCAAGGTCATACTGCTCCTAAAGGGCCTGCCTGGAGTTTGAACTTAGGTCTATCTGACGATAAGCCCACTCTCTTAACCACCACCAACAGACCACCACTTACTTCGGAGAACTGTTAAAGAATTGCAAATTAATGCCTGTAATCCCAGCACTTGGGAGGCTGAGGCAGGAGGATGGCGGTGAGTTCGAGGCCAGCCTGGACTACATAGTGAGACCCTGTCTCAAAAAACCAAAAGCAAATTAAACAAAAAATGCTGTCTCAATTGCCTAACACATAATGCGGACTTAGGAAATGTCAAATCCGACTGATAGTTACAATGTCTATTTTGGTGGCTGTGCCACTGCTAAGCCACATCACCTCCAGCACATACTGGTACACCTCATTCCTTCCTGTATAATCCACCCAGCTTTGAGAATCACAGGCTGTCATGTAGGTCCAACAAGACTTAACCCTGGTGCTTTCACAAATGGCCCATGTCCTGGTTGAACAGGGAATCCCAGCACCACCTGACTCATGCTCCAACAACTCACTACTGCCCTCATGCTTCCTGCAGCACCAGAAGAGAAATGGCTTTGTGGCCCTGCAGTCCTGCCCACTGTCCTCCACAGACTGCTAATAAGTCCACGCCAGGCTTCAATCATACAGCCAAAGGCAACTTCTGAGTGCACTAGGTTTTAATAAAAGGCAGGAAAACCAAGTTCAATCAACTTTCCTAAACAACCACAATGAAATACAGACAGCAGGCCAAGAATGAAAAGCTAGGTCCTGGACTGTGAAGTAATGCTGGGGTATCAGTTTTCATCCACGGTTCCTGGCTCATAATTCTCCCTTCAAGGCAAGTCACAGAAACTTTTATCTTCTTCTGCTTTTCTGTCTTAAGAGCCAGCTATAAAGAAATTTTATGATCTATATACATCATAAGACCTCATTTCAGAGGGTGTCCTTGCTTCATACCCAGCAGGAAGGAATGCTACACAGACCAAGAAGAATCCGAACAGAAAGGCTTTGCTGGGTTTCCCCACTCCATCTGCTAGCATTAGAAAATAACCTTTTATCCAGTCACCTTTCTACATGGCTGTCCATGCTTTAATTATGTCCATGCAATGATGTTGCCATAAAACCAAAAAGCAGGGCCTATAATCCCAGCACTTGGGAGGCTGAGGCAGGAGGGATCGCTGCAAGCTTGAGGTAAAGACCAAACAAACAAACCAACCAACCTCAAAAGGACAGGGTTTAAAGAGCTTCCAGATGGTTGAATATGTGGAGATTCCTGGATGGTGGTACCCAGAAAAGGCTCCATGGTCTTTCCTTCATGCCTTGCTCTACACATCTCTTCATCTGGATCCTTTGTAACATCTTTTATCATAAGCCAGTAAACCTAAGTGCTCCCTTGAATTCTGTGAACAAATCAGTTAAACCTACAAAGGGGCAGTGGAAATCCTGATTTATAGCTGTTGGTCTCCAATAGATAAAACGATCTAGCTGGTAAACAGTGAAGAACTGATAGCTTGCTTGGTGTGTGAGGAAAAAACTTGCAAAGCTGGTGTCAGAAGTTCTGAGAGTACCTCAGGAGAGACTGAGTCTGAGTTGGTTTTTCCTTCAGAGGGGGCCCCCTGTCGTCACATTAGAAATGTACACATTCTTTAGGACAATCTCATACATGTACACTTAAATGTAACTACTCAGTTGCCACTGATTTAATAGAAGTATCAACTGATGCCATTTATCTGTTTTTGCTTAGGAAACACAGAAAAGTATTACGGGGTAAAGGAATGTGATGAATATAATTCACTCTAAAACAGTTCTAAAAAATGTATATAGTTTAAAAACTGGTTTCTTTCAATCTAAAGGCCTAGATATCTAAAGAAATTCAATGACACTGCATTCAGAAATTTAAAAAACTTTCCTGATATTAGTTATAGGTAGTTTTATTTTTACCAACCCAATTATGGGCAAACCTTTTCTGTTATCACTTTTGGAAACCAGAATACTAAACTCTACCCACAGACTATTTTGTTTCTTTCTAGGGGAGGGGTACTGGAGATCAGGCTCAGGGCCTTGCACTTCCTAGGCAAGTGCTCTACCACTTGAGCTAAATCCCCAGCCCTAGACACTATTCTTCTACACATGGCTATACTAAAGCCAGGAAAAGAGGCAAGCTTCCACACTGGGATATGTTAAATACATTTCCATAAGGAATACAATCTATACTTCTACTGACAAGTGTGGCAAGGCACCCTTTGCAGCCTTATTTTATTTTCGATTTTAGATATTCTTACTATTTACTAATTTACATGTCTGATTATTAATAAATCTTTTTTTTTTTTCCCTTTTCTGTTTGCACTGCTGGGAATTGAACCCAGGGCCTCGCACCTGCTAGGCAGGTCCTCTACCACTGAGCTAAATCTGTGAATCATCTATTGTATGACTGGGTCCACTTAAAATTGGGATAATAACATTGTTGACTTGTACAAAACTATACATTAAATAAATACGGTAATCTTTACCATAAAAATAAACTAGGTGATGTCCTCAGTGTTAGAATACCAACCCCAGTTGGGTCAGAAGACTCCTGATGTTCACTGATAATCTGTGAAGGAACTTTTGGGAAGCATTCGTAGTAGAATAATAATAAAATCTATAGCCTTAAAGCTTTCCCCCAAAGGCTACTTAAATATGGTTTACTCTACACAGAATTATGTGCTTATTCCTATTCATTATCCCTCACCTGAAAGCACTGGAAACAGTTTTTTTTTTTTTTTTTTTTTTTGGTGGTGCCGGGGATCGAACTCAGGGCCTTGTGCTTGCAAGGCAAGCACTCTAATCACTGAGCTAAATCCCCAGCCCCACTGGGAACAGTTTTTAATATTTTACCAAACATCTGATACTGGATTGAAACCAAGGCCTCACACAATCTATTGCTCTACATTCCTAGACCCTTTTCAATTTTTATTTTGAGAGACAGTGCCTTGCTAAGTTGCCTAGGCTGACCGTGAACTTGTGATGTTCTTGTCACAGCCTCAGCAGCTAGGATTACAGGCATGCAGCATTACACTCAGCTAGGAGCATTCTTTCTTAGAATACACTTTTTTCTGCTGAGTTTAACAAAGACAGGATGCTTCAGGCCTATCCACAGTGAGTACACAGAGTCAAGAGCAAAAACTAGTTCTAAGTCATTGATCCCCAAGCTGGACAAAAGACTGGGGTTGTCTCATTTCTCCTACCAACAAAAACCAGCAAAAAAGAACCATGTGGAGAGTCACAAGGGCCCTTGCTCACCATCATCCATGTGGTGGCCTTAGGTGTTGCTCGCAGTGACAAAAGAAAGGCACTAACCCATAGCCAACATCACAACCTGCAGCACTGGCCACTAGATTGTGCCTGTCTTGTAGTTGTGGGGTTTGGTGGATGAGAGAGCAAAGCTCTCTGCCTTTCTGGCCAAGCCTCAGATGCACAGAGGTGCCTACAACCTCTGACCTACTAAGTACCATTTTAGAAACCTCATTACAGGCTTCATGCATGGAAAAACAAATAAATAAAGCTAAATTCAAGGGATCCAGGTGTTGCAACACATGCCCAGAATCCCAGTACTCTGAGAGGTTGAGGAAGGAGTATCACAAGTTCAAGTCTAGCCTAGACAATTTAGTAAGACAATGTCTCAGAATAAAAGGGAAGTGGACAGGTAGCTCAGTGTGAAGTCCCTGGAGTCAATCCCCAGTGCCACAAAAACAATCAACCAAGAGAAGCTGGGAATGGTGGCACACACTTAAAATCTCAGCTACCTGGGACCTAAGACAGGAGGATGGCAAGTTCAAGGCCAACCTGTACCTTGTCTAGTGAGACCTTGTCTCAAACAAAACAAAACAAAAAAACCCAAAGAGTTGAGGAAGTAGCTCAGTGATAGAGCACTTGCCTAGCATGTGTGAGGCCCTGAGCTCAAGTCCCAAGAGAAATCCATCCATCCATCCATCCATCCAAACAAACAGAAACCCCCCATCCCAGGAACCCTAAAATAAGGCATATTTTGCACGGGATGCCATTGAGTATTTCATCTAAGAATCTTTCATATGAGAGCCAGGGAAATCTTGTCCAACTGCTACCACATTTTATCTTATGAACACTACATATCTCAGAACTTATGCTTTAGCCCCTGAATGTACCTTCACTAAATGTAAAGGGATGGACAGGCGTTGTGGTGCACGCCTGTAATCCCAGCACTAGGGAGGCTGAGGCAGGAGGATCTCCGTGAGTTCGAGGCCAGTCTAGGCTACACAGTGAGTTCAGGGCCAGCCTGAACACTACATAGCGAGACCCTGTCTCAAAAAACAAAACAAAACAAAAAAAGGGGCTGGAGATTTAGCTCAGTGGTCAGTGCTTGCCTTGCAAGCACAAGGCCCTGAGTTTGATCCCCGGAACCAAAAACAAAAAACAAACAAACAAACCACAACAAAAAAATGTAAAGAGATTCAGGTTTACACTGCTGGGTACTGACTGCCTAATTTCATTTTACTTTCTAGCCCAGTTTACCTGTACAGTAACCATACAAGAGCGCTGAGGTGTAGCTAAGTGGTACAGTACTTGCTTAGCATATAAAAGGCCCTGGGTTATCTCCTCACCCCCTCAAAATCCTACCGCATAATTTTTGTAAGCTATCTCTAACTTCTCTTCAAAGTATTTGTAAAGTAAACCTCGAAAATCCTAAACTACATGCAGGGAAAGAAGTCCATGCCAACAGTGGTTGGCTTTCCAAATCTTCATAATGTACTAACCTACCCCACTTTTGTCATAGAAAATTTTATTAAAATCCAATATTGGGATTGGGGATTTAGCTCAGTGGTAGAGCACTTGACCAGCAAGCACAAAGCTACGAGTTCGAGATCTAGCACCCCCCCCCAAAAAACAAAAACAAACAGAAACCCAATATTGTTGTGGGCACAGAAGAGTTTGGATGAGGACACCTCGACTTTCCTCATAGCAGAGGCCAAGAGGAAGCATGTTTGCAAGCAAAAGCATCCTTCAAATCTCCAGATGTTCTCTGTCCTTGAGTAAAGCTTGCGTTCCTGCTCTATCTCCCTCTCTCATGATTTATTATGCACTCCAAGAAAAAAGCACAATGTATTAAGAAAATACTGTCCTCAAATAACCTGTATTATCCATCGTTTGCTTGGTTAATAAATACAGGACGAGTTGGGACACAGCTGGAGTTCACTTGATGTGGCTCTCCCCAGCCGCTCCTTGCCTTCTAAATTGTTTGTCTTCATTACTCAGTGTGCTTTGGAACATCAAGCTGGGCATAGCGGTGCACACTTGTAAACCCAGCACTACTTGAGAGGCTGAGGCAGGAAGACTGCAACTCTTACGTCAGCCTGGGCAAGTTAGTGAGATCCTGCTTCAAAACAAAAGAGGAAAAAAAAAAAAACCTAAACCCACCACTACCACTACCACCAACAAGACCCAACATCAAATGTCAAACACTAAACTCCAGCTACTGCCTGGTGGGAAACAAGCAGGGAAAGTGTTAGGGGGCTACCCTCATTTCCAAAGGGCTGACTGACAGGCCAGGAAGAAAAGTCAGCAGCGGGCACCGTGGAAGCCACGAGCCTCACAGTCCTTGAGAACGAGGTGCTCACTGTTCACTTGCAGCCAGTTTAGCTCTACACAGCCTGCTGGGTTTTAGTCAGTGTGCTTAGGTTCTGGTAGGCTCAGCAAAGCCTTGCATCTTGACTCAGGCAGTGTTATGGGTCGAACTGTATCCCTGCAAAAACTCACATATTGAACTCCTAACTCCCAGTACCTCAGAATGTGAGCACATCTAAGGAATCTTTACAATTAAATTAAAAACGCAAAGCGGGGCATGGTGGTGCATGCCTGTAATCCCAACACTCAGGAGGCTGAGGCAGGAGGATCGCCATGAGTTCAAGGTCAGCCTGGACTACATAGTGAGTTCAAGATCAGCTTGAATAGGGGATGGGGATTTAGCTCAGTGGTTAGAGTGCCTGCCTTGCAAGCACAAGGCCCTGAGTGCGATCCCCAGCACACACATAAAACAACAAAAACCAAAAAGCATCAGCCTGAACTACATAGCGAGACCCTGTCTAAAAAAAAAAGATAAAAATGAGGTCATTACACAGTATGACTGGTGTACTTGTAAGAGATTTGGACAAAAATACTACAGAAGAAGACCTATGTGAAGACACAGGAAGAAGCTATCACCTATAGCTGAAGAGAGGCTGGAACACGTCCCTCCTTCATGGCCCTCAGAAGGAACCTGCCCTACCAACATAATGAATTGATTCCCAACCTTCAAAATGTGAGAAAACAGATTTTCATTGTTTATGTCACACAGTCTGTAGAACATTTTTTGTTTTTGTTTGAGTGGTGGGGAATGAAATCAGGCCTTGCACTTGCTAAGTGCGTGCTTTATCACTGGCAGCCCTAGCAAACTAATACAGGGAGGGAGGCAGGTGACTGGCCCCCCAGCAGTCCAGCATTTGATACACATCTAATCATTTCCTTTGTACCATGGCTTAAAGCCAAGGTGCTATTTTTATCCTGGATTTAGGGACGAGAACCTCGGGTGGGGAAAGTATAAAGTCCATCCCAAATCACACTAGGTGGCACACTGTGACCTGATTCTGGGTCTTTCTAACGCCAAGGTCTGTGCACTCTGCATCCTGTGTGCTCTGCTTCTGAGACACACAGGTGTGTGTTTCTTGGTCAGACACATTTATATTACAGATGGGATGTCTGAGGCTCTCTAAACTCATGAGGTAAATTATCCAAATAAATTAAGTACTTGCATAAACACATAAAAAAGTCACTACCTAGGCCAGGTATGGTGACAAAAACATGTAACCCCAGCACCCTGGGAGGCCGAGGCAGGCAGATCACAAGTTTGAGCCAGTGTGGGCAATTTAGCAAGATCTTGCCTCAAAATAAATAAAATTGAATTAAAAAGGGTTGGGGAAGCTGCCTTAAGCCAGAGGATTGCATCTATGAAAGTGGCACTGTTAAGGTGCATGTCTAGATGTCCCCCCAAAGCCTCACGTGGTAAGAGATAGCTGGATCTAGAGTTTGGGATTACGGGTGTGTGATTACTAAATCGATCCACTGATTGGTTTACCACCGCCCTAATCCTAGTATCCTGGATAAGATACAAAATATAGGAAGAAGCTGGTTAGTCCTCTTGCTTGCAGCCCTTGCTTACCTTGCTGCCTTCTGCCTGTCTGCCATGCCACCCTGCCTCGAACCCAGCTGATTGTGGACTGAAACCACTACAAACTGTGAGCCAAATAAACCTTTCTTCCCCTGACTTTGGGTGTCTGGTATTTTGTCAGCAATCAGAGAAAAGTAACTAAGACAGGCACTTTACAAAGGCAAAGAGTACTACAGGGCCAACCTTTTACACCACAAAGCCTCCTTAGGCCCTTCTGCAGAAGGAGATCAGGTAACACAGACCTCCTAAAAGCTCACACCATCCATCTCTACAGCACTGACACTGAGGAGAAAAATCTAAGTCACCAGGTATCTCCTCCCAGCATGCCAGGAACAGCCTGAGCTGGTCAACTGGCAGGAATACAATGTATACTCAAAGCTATAGAGAAATCACAAATAAATGAACCCTGTAAAACAAGAGTCAGGACACCGGATCCTCAGTGTGACCTTGGATAAGGCACTTGACTTCTCTGACCTTTAGTTTTCTCATCTGAAAAACATTAATAGGTACTATACATTGAACATTTACACTGCGTGAGGCACTGAACTAGCTGCCGCACACACGTAACTCACCTGATCTTTACAACAGTCCTAGGGCATGGGCATATCCCTGCGATCGGTATATCCCAGGGTTTGGGAGCACACTGCTTAATCTCCCTGGAGACACCAGGCTGTGAGGAATGCGGCAAGCTGACAGCTTCCAGCTGCCACCTTTGGTGATCTATCACAGCACTCACTCTGAGGCTGCTCTCCAAGGCTATGAGCCCATGACTGACGAGAGGGCCATTTCTGCCCATGCTAGACTCCTCACAGAAGCAGTCTCTGCCTGGCTGAGATTTCCTTGGAGCTATGATGTAATCTGAGGCTGTTCCTGCTCAATCCTCTTTCCTTTCCCCAGTCAGATCTGCATCCCAGCTCTCCTGTCCACTCTGGCTCCCTTGCTTGGTTATCCTTTTTTGCCATTTTCCCAATAAATTTCTTGCATATCTGAACTGTCATCCGCATCTCAGAAGACCAAAATTATACCATCCCCATTTTACTGAAGAAGAAACTGAGGTGATTAATATACTTAAGGTCATATAATTAAGATTCAAACATTCATCTCTCTCTGATCCCAAAGCCCAACTTCTTAACCAATGGTTTAAAGAACCACTGGAATCAAGGAATATGTGCTAATACACTTTGTAAAATAATACTATAAAAATTCACATGACTATACAAAAGACAAAGTAGTGCTATGAGAAGGGTGTCATCTCAGAAAGTCACTCCATCGTCAGTAGAGTGACGTTCTGTAGGTGAGTCTTTTAACACCATTTTTTTGTTTTTTTTTTTTTAACACCAAGAGCATGTATTGGTACATTGTATACATAAAGGTCACATTCATCATGGTTATTTTGTATCTGTACATGATATATCTTGGTTTTAACCCCATTCTTCTTACTTTGTTCATTTATTTTTGTGGCACTGGGGAATGAACTCAAGTTCTCATGCATGGTAGGCAAGCCTTCCACCACTGAGCTACATCCTCAGCCCATATAGTCTTCCTTTATGGATTGCAAGATTGACGACAAACCTGCTTACCTCACAAAGTAGTTACAATAATCAAATGAGACTACTCCAAGTAAAAG
Source organism: Hystrix cristata (assembly GCA_004026905.1). Classification (NCBI taxonomy): domain Eukaryota; kingdom Metazoa; phylum Chordata; class Mammalia; order Rodentia; family Hystricidae; genus Hystrix; species Hystrix cristata. Next base: position 18,271 of record PVJO010006930.1, on the reverse strand, counting down.
GGCAAATACAGTATATGAATTGATGATTCTGCTAACTGCAAAGCTTGTATAAGCAGATAATAGCTCTAAACCACTTCAAAGGGAATAGAATCACTTGTGTCAAATAGACCCCTAAAGTGATAATGGGATGGAGAAAAACAAAAGACAAAACCTAATATAGTATATCCCCAACTTATGAACAAGATCCAGAATTTCATCCTAGGAGAATGTTCGTAAGTCAGATTGGTTCCTAAGTCCAACAAAATGAGCCTCATACAGCACACCTGTGAAAGTTCACAATGCAAATGTTCGTAAGTCAGGGACTTACTGTAAATGGCTTTTCTGCCTTAAAACTGTCTCTTATCTATGTACAAAGTCGGAGAGCCTGTTAAAACTGCCTGACGCACATTAGGCATTCACTAAATAACTGCTGAATGAGAACAACTTCTGGAAAGCTCTCCCATCAGCACCTTTCTGTCCTGAGATACTGGCCCCAAATCCCCCACATCCTCAGGTGCAAAGCAGCGTACCTGGCAATTCATGTTGTCTTCTGCTTCAATGAGCTTCCCCCGATACACTTCGCCCGTGTTTGTCTCACATGTCACAATGTGGCCCTCAGCCTCATGCAGGACTTTAATTGGCACACCAATAGACATCTTGGCAGGAAGAGAGTTCTATGGTGAGAAAAACAAAAGTCAGTTTATCTTTGAGAGGCCTAAGGAAAACTGGTACTCCGTAAAACTCTGCAAAGATGAGCCAATGGCACACGCCTGTGATCCCAGCACTGACAGTCTGAGGCAGGAGGATCGCCTGGGCTATACAGTGAGTTCAAGGCCAGCAACTATACAGCAAGACCCTAATTCAAAACACAACACAACACAAAACAAAACTTAACACACCAAGGCCTTATTTTCTATAGAAAGAGGTCAGCTCCTGACTTGGAAAACCCTACATGGTAAACACATGCAAAATGTGATGTGGGCAAGACAGTAGGGTGGACAGAGGGGAAAGCTAACAGGAAAGAAAAGAGTGTCCCCATTCTTTCTCCACACTGCATGTCCCTTTATCAAAACCATTAACCAATACCATGTGTATGTTGCAGAGGAGGGGATTGGAACACATTTGCAAAATATATTTGCCAACCCACAGCTGTGAGTGACTCCAGTTTGAGAATCATGATACACACTTGAAGTGTCCAATGGTCACTGTCAATATAGCTATTTAAATTAAACAAAATTTTAAAAAATCCAGTCCTCAGTCACACTAGCCATATTCTAAATTCAACAACTACATGTGGCTAGTGGCTATGATACTAAATGGTGTAGAGAAAGACCAAAGGACCCAGACAAGTCTAGGAAAGGAGGCTGCTTTCAATGCGGCCCTTTGATTCTCCACTTACTTTACTATCAATGTTAAAAAAATAATCAAAGAGGTCAATAATCAGGGAAAGTGCCAACCTTGATCCAATTTAAAAAAAGACTCCATTCTAAAGAGATTGTTGACTCAAGATTGGAACATATTACATGTGTGCAAGAGACAAAGGAGTACAAAGATGAGGTTGGCAAAGACAGGCTCTCTTGGTAAGGGTTCGTGGCTTTCAGCTTTAGAATTGCGCATTTTATGCTAGTGAAAGCAGGAAATTACTGTAGGATTATAGGTATGCAAAGAACCAATGAAAAAGTAGAAGCATGTATAAAATGGATAGAACTGTAACTTAAAAATAGAAAAATGTATTAAAACTCCTGCAGTGTGGAAAGCATGAGACCACCGGCTGAGGGGGGACTGGACACGGAGATGCAAAGAACGCCATAAAGGATGACCCTGATAGGACTTCTGGGAAAGTAGTAATTATACAAAAATAATTTCAAGATTATTGCTTGAATGTTTCGAAAAACAGTGACCTGGAGAGGTACAGAAAGTGAAGGCCATTTACTTTGGGGGGAAGCTAGTGACCGTAAAAGCGCTAGTGAGGCGAAGTTAATGTTTGGGTACCCCCGGCTTCCCGCTCTCTTCCCTTCCCCAGTCCGCCCGAACTCCTCAGCACAGCAGTCTTCTCTACACTCTCGGGGGTCTTGGCCTCCCCTTGCACACCTTAAGCCTTTTCTCACGGGCTGCAGTCTCCTTTTCCTCCTCCTCTTCGCGGCGCGGATAACCAACAGAGAGGATACGACGGCTAAAGCGTGTGGAAGGTGAATGGCGGACTCCGCGCTCCCAGAATCCCACGCGTACCCAAAATGCCGTGCGCAGAGCTCGGCCCTTTCCTTTCCCCAGTGGTAAGCGTTCTCCTCATTCCGCCGGGTGGGAAACAAGGGCCCTGGTACTATAGTTCCGGAAGAAAGAGAGGAGGCTGATGACAGGGCCTGGAGGCCGCCGGAAACAGCGACCCTGAAATCGGCAAGGAAACTCGAGGGCTCCTACTGCCACGCATCCCACACCAAGGACAAGCCGGTGATGGCAGGCGGGGCAAGGAAGTGGGGAGAAGGGCCGGAACCTCCCCTGACAATTTAACCTTTGAATCTCGTTGCGGCCAGGTAAGGGGTACCCTGGGCGAGGCGCGGTACCTCATCCTATAGAGAAACAGGTGTGAAGGGGAAAACGACCCAGGCAATCCCTAAAGGGAGTCGGAAAAGTGTTACTCCGAGAAGTTTTGGGCGGGACCAGGGCCAGCACCCACTGAGGCTGCAAAGGGACAGGGCTGGCGGAGGCGGAGTTTGCTGAGGGGCAGAGTCTCTGAGGAGCCAATGCTGGCTCTACGTCGGGGCTCCGGGGCGGGATCAGAGGAAGGGGCGGGGGCTCTGGGGACCACCCCGTGGAAGGGCCTGCGAGTCGGCGCAGAGGAGCGGGAGGCCTCTGAAAGCCGACCGCGAATGGCCGGGGCGGGCTAAATCAGGAGGCTGGGACCTCTAGAAACAAGTCTAGGACGGGGGAGGCGGGGCTTATCAAAGGGGCGGGCCTCTGGTCCCAGACCTGGAAGGGCCGAGGCGGGGTTTGGGGTGGCCCGGCCACAGACTCCGACGGAGGAACTCGACCTGCATTGGCAGTGCTCCCGGATCCGCAGAAGTCGAAGCTGCAGCCGGGGCCGGATCGGGGCCATGGGCGCCCCGCGCTGCCCGGGTCATGAGGACGGAGGCGGAGGCAGCGGGGGCGCAGCTCGATCCCGGTCAGTGCCTCTCCGAGGGCCCAGCTCTCATCCCGGGGACCTAGTGGGACTCCGCCCTAGTGTAGGGCAGGGTCCGGCTGCGCGACCTTGGACTGACTGCCGCCGCAGCCCAGGTTGAGCCTGGAGCAGAACCTGCCCAGGTGGACATTCCCGCCTTGGATTCGTCTCCCAACCTGTCTTCACTTGGGCTTTCCTGATACTCCCAGAGATCAGTACTGACAGCGGTCGCGCGGGAGGGTCTGGGTGGCAGAGTCGCCGCCTTCCCCAGAAATGAGAAGTCCTGGGGCCGCCTTGGGAGACTCCTGCGGAGGAATTGAGGCCCAGGAAGGGAGGAAACTGCCTGAGAGCACCCAGTCATGGGAAGGCCCTTTCCCCTGGCCCCTCAGCCTCGAATCTTGCTACAAGTTCTTCACCCTCTTCTTCCTTCTGCCCTGAGAAAGACAGCCCCTTGCTTCCCCTTCTAGAAATGGGAAAAGGAGGAAGTCACGCTGGTTCTTTGGGGCAGGAGACCAAGACTGATATTCACTGTCTTGGGCCTCATTTTACTTGTCCAAGAAATGGGAGAAGAAAGAAGTCATGATTCCTGCTGTGCTAAAGCACAGGATTGATGTTAGTAAACTGTAAGGTGAGGTGCCAACTCATAGGAGAGGTCAAGAGCCTGTGGGACCCAGAACCTAAGGTGTCAGTGGGACCACGGTGTCACATCCAGGGTGTGGTCTCTTTTGCGATTGCAGCATGGAATAGGGCCTGATGCTATGCTGGGATTTACATCTCTACTCATCCAGTTATCTCACTCTGTGATCTTTGACAAGGCCCTTGCCTTTCCTGAGCTTCCGAGGAGTAATGGCTCACATTTGTAGGGACCTTTTCTGCGAGGCAGGTGTGGTGCTAAATTGTTTATATGTCATGCCTCATTAAATCTCATAACCTGGCGAAGTAGGTTATTGCCGTTATATGCAGTTTAGCAGAACAGCAGACCGAGACGGAGGGGGGATAAGTGTCCAGAACAGTGGGTGGACAGCCACCAACTGAAGCCAGGCCAGGGCCTTCCAGGCAAACACTAGCTATCTAGTGGGGTAGTCCCTTGGCTCCAGGCATCAACATCTGGCAGCTTTGGGCTTGGAAGGCTAGAGTTGTTATCATTAGGACAAATGCCAAGGCCTAGCCTACTTTTATCACCTACCACAGGAACACCTTCACATGGGCTGACCTGGCCAAGCCAAGATTGGGGTGGCCATATGGGGATGTTTACACTGTGGGGCCTTAGGATTAAGGAACTTGGGCTCAGGGCAAGAAGAGGAGAGGCACCTGATTCTCCTGGGCCCCTAGATTTTTTTTTTTTTTTTTTTTTTTTTTTTTTTTTTTTTTTTTTTTTTGGTGCTGGGGATCAAACTTAGGGTCTTGGGCTTGCTAGGCAAGCACTCTAACCACTGAGCTAAACCGCAGCCCTCCTGGGGCCCTAGAGAGCAACTATCCTGTGCCACATTTTTACCTAGGTAATAAGGGAAGGCATGAAGAGGGTCACAGCCTGACAGTTTAGCAGAGGATAGCCCAGGTAGTGGGCTCAGTGCCAGAGCCCAGGCCACAGAGACAAGAGAGATCCTCCAGCAGAAGGCTGTAGTCTGAATGCCTGAGACAAGAGGTACTGCAGTGACAAGTAGGCTCAGGCATCTCCAGGGAAAAGGTCTTTTTGGAAAACTATTCACCGAGCTTGTCTGGATGTCTGCTGTGAGGAGGGAGGATTGCGAGAATGAAGCAAGAGGATTGCCCTGAGTTCGAGGCTACCCTGGGCTACATAGTGAGTTCAAGTCCAGCCTGAACTACACAGTGAGACCCTGTCCCAAAAGAAAAAAAAAAAAAACAGCAACAACAAAAATGCTGAATGTCTGCTATGGGCTGAAGGCTGGGAGAAAACAAATGCAGCCCTGTCCCTACCTGCATAGTTCTTAGTCTCTCTAGTGGGGAAAGCAGGTGTCACCTCAAAGACTGTACCTTGAGAGGCCCTTGGAAGGAAAGGGACTTGAGGATTTGAACGTTCAGGGATGAGAGACCACATTCCAGACTAGATCATGCAAGAGCAAAGACTGGGGGGTAATCAGCCTCAGGAGAGAAAAAATGAAAAGACCATTTCTAGCCACAGTGAGGGTTTCTAAAAAGGGAAGATGCCTACCATGACAGTGCCGCACCCTGCTGCGAGTTCCACACAGCCTGTTGTGGGTAACTATTTTAGAATATTACTTCCTGGAGATCTGGGTTAGTTGTTGATCACGTTTGTGTGCCCAGAGCCTAACACACAGTGAGTGTTTAATAAGTTTATTTCTTCTAATTAGCACTAAGTTATTGAATTACTACTGAGCATCTGACGCCAGACACTGGGAATAACAACAAACAAGATGAACGATTTCCTTGCTGTCTTTGTCCATTTGTGCAGCTATAACAAAATCCCTGAGGCTGAGTAATTTATAAACTATATAATTTTAATTTTTCACAGTTCTTGGAAGTCCAAGATCAAGGTGCTAGCAGGTTCAGTGTCTGGTAAAGACCCATTCTTCATGGGTAGCTCTGTTCAGGTATCATTACATGGTAGGAAGTCCTGGAAAGGGGAAGAATGCTGTGTCCTCACTTAGCAGATCAGAATGGGTGGGGGAGGCCTAAGCTAGTTCCTTCCAGAACTTTTATAAAGCACTAATCCATTCATGAGGACAGAGATTTTAAGCTAGCACTTGAACGGCAAGAACAGAAGAGGGAAGAGAAGTTGCAGACTGAAGATGCCATGCATGCAAAGGCCCTGGGGTAGAATGAAGGTTTCTGGGTTCACAGAGTAACTGGATCACAGTTGAGGGCTGAGATAAGTCTGGTGGGCCCAGTTTGGGCAGGGACCTGCAGGCCATGGTAAGAAGTGAGACCTTTATTCTAAGAGGAGTGGGAAACTGGATGAGATTCCTTTGACTGCTGTACAGAGACAGAAGAGGGGTAGAATTTGGGCCAGAGGACAAGCAGGAGGCAGGTAGGACTGAATTCATGGCCATTGTAGGAAGTAAATATGCAAAGGCCTTGAATGAAGGACCTCCAGTTTCTTTTAGAGGTGCCTGAGTAAGAGAAGGAAATGAAGCTTCAGCTCCGTCCAGGCTCGGCACACCAGATCCCACCTGGAGGAAGGGTTCACATCATCAGTGCAAAAGGCTTGTGTATGTTGTTGTTCTGCCTGGGCGCTCACAGCACCCTGCACATCTTCATAGAGGAAGAAGTAGGTACAGGGAAGTCAGGGCATTCAGCTAGCAGGTGGCCTGCCCTTCCCGTGTCTTCCTGTCTTCCACTGGCTGGTGCACACCCTTGGAGGAGAGGAGCAGCCAGGAGCAGTCACAGGCTCCTGCCACCTAGAAACACACAAACCGCCCAGATGGACACAGACAAACTTCACACAAAGGTTTTGTCCTGTGAGCCTAAGCACGAACTCAGGCCTGGAGGAATATGTGTGAGGGACAGGGCCTGGCCAGCCTGGGACTGGGGACCACCCTGGTGGCAGCAGCCTCTGAGCCAGGCCCTGAAGACTGGGGAAGGTTCCATGTTGGAGGGTAGGAGTTTGAGACTTGGACAAAGCCAACAGGTCTGAGAGGCCACCGCAGCTGCTGATTACCCCTCCTGGTTCATGCATGCTGGGAAGCAGTGAGACTGGCCTGGCATAGGGGCTGGCACAGCAGGTGGCTTCCTGGGGTGGTTCTGCACAGAGCCAGTCACACTGTCCAGGAGAGGCCCCAGAAGCCCTCAGGATGGGGTAACATGGGTGAGCCGGGTTTTCATGTGCTGAATAGGTGTCACAGTGAACAACAGTGGTGACCAGCATAGAGAAGTTCCTTCTGTTCGTTAGACTCTGAACTTTGTCCAGATTCCTGGGATAGCAGAGTAGGAAGATCCTGCAGGCCATGTGCCAGGTTGCCCTGGCCTGAGGGCCTCAGCACATGCTGTTCCCTGTCTGCCTTGTGTTCCTGAGTTACCCTTTGGAGGCACACCCCCACCATTGTCCCAGCCTAGGCTTCTGGTTAGGTCTTTTTTGGGGGGTGGTTTGCTAGGGATCGAACCCAGAGCCTTGCGCTTGCTATGGTTAGCTCTTAATTTGGTAGTTTTTGCTGCCACCAGGACAGGGACCTCACCCACGGAACACTCCCCTGCAGAACTTGTGCCAGGCACTTAATTGGAAAATATATTTGTCATGCCAATGACCAACTCAGATCAAAGGTCTCCACTTTAGGGATCCCACACTCAGTTCAGTGGGAGGAAGTCATTTGCCCAGCCCACAGCCAGCCAATGGCAGGGCTGGGACTGGAACTCCCAGGTCAAGTCCTTTCTGTTCCACCTCACAGCCTGGCAAGGACAGAGTGGGAGGTTACCCAGGGACAGTGGTGATGGAGCCCCCAGGAATATTCCACATACACAGATTGTGTGACAGCTCGTCCTTCTAGCTGGGGCCATCACACATTGATGGTTAGAGTTAGGCAGACCTCCTGACACCCCACAGACTTTGATCTGCTGAATGCGCCCTTGGTTAGCCTTGGTCTGAGAGCAGGAAGCAAAGCAGGCCTGTCCCTGCCTCCACAGAGCTCTTAAGAGAATGGCTCTGAGGGAGAGGCATGAGCGCTTGAGTATACCTAGTCGGGGGCAACACTTCCGAGAAGCGAGGGCAGGAGCCAGGAGCATCCAGGCAGAGGAAGCAGGTACACAAAGACCCCTGGGTATGAGGGATTGTGACAAATGCAGGTTCTGCCTCGAGGGCTGTGAGGAAGCAGAAGGTGCTGGGGCAGCAGCAAGGAAGGTATTGTCCTAAGATATATGGGAGCCAGTCCACTGGAAGATTTTGAGAAGGACTGAGTGACGATGCTGTCTTCAGCAGGCTGGCAGTGGGGGGCACTGTACTGAGTGTTGAGACTTCCCTTTGTTTCTGTCCAGGGGACTTTGTACAGTTGCCTGTGCCCATCATCCAGCAGCTCTACCACTGGGACTGTGGCCTAGCCTGCTCCAGGATGGTGCTTCGGTGAGTGGGTGGGCCAAGAGCCCAGGCCTCCCCTATCCATACCTCTTCCTGTGGCTTGAGGGAGACACAGGAAGTGACCTGGGTAGGATTCATTGTCCATGTGGCTATCTTTGGCTGAGGCTTACAAGAGGACTAACTTCTGTGGGTCCTGTCCCATCGCAAATGTGAATAAAGGGTGAACCAACTCACCCAGATCTCTACTCTGATAATGCTTGGAAGCTGAGGGGAGGCAAGGAAACCCCAGGGGCATAGACCTGGCCCACAGAGAAGCTCTGTGACTGGAATAGGGCAATCTGCAGCCTCCTGCCCTCAGGCTCCTGAGAAGCTGCTAAACTGAGGCTGCATGAATATTATAGGAACCTTGACCATCAGAGCTAGAATTGACTGTAGCCATCACCTTGGATAACAGTTTTCAGTCTGCTGTCTGGAATCTCAGATCAGCCTTTCCCTTACCTGTTTTACACACTAGAATTCCAGGAAAGATGGGAATCAACAACAGGGTTCAGTGCCTAAAAGTTTGAAAACCACTGATATGATGCAAGGGCCTCATCTTATACACGAAATGACTGAGATCAGAGAGAGCATGTGTTTGCCTAAGGTCACATAGCCCTCAGGGGAGATAAGAAGCAGAATCCAAGCGCTTGCTTCATGACAGTACCCCAGGCAGCCTGACATCCTCAGCTTGTGCTCTGGTAGCTGGGGGACAAGTCATAGGGTTTCATGAAGGACAGAGCCTTCTGGAGAATGGGGGCTATGCCCATGGCTAGAAGGTGACTGGTCCAGCTCTCCTCAAGAGCAAGCTGAGCCCCTTGGTTTGTCTGTCTGCAGGTACCTAGGCCAGCTGGACGATGGAGAATTTGAGAGTGCCTTGCAGGAGCTGCAGCTGACCAGAAGCATCTGGACCATTGACCTGGCCTATCTGATGCGCCATTTTGGCGTGAGACACCGCTTTTGTACCCAGACCTTGGGCGTTGACAAGGGCTACAAGAACCAGGTAAGCAGCCGGCCAGTGGGCCTTCTCACTTGGGGCCACAGAGAGGAATAGGTTGTCCGGTTATAGTAGTTAGAAGAGAGGGTGATCAAGGCCAGGACATCCAAATGGACCCACAAGTGCAGAGGTTGGGGCAGTGGCAGATGGGCTATTAGCAGGATTGCAAGCCAGTCAGAAAGGTGACCTTGGTGTCCATCCTGCTTGGAACATTTACGCATTGAGTCCTGGCTCCTGCTTGCCTTAGAGGCACTCAGAGGACAGGTAGGGGAGCATCTGCCTTTCTGCATTCTTCCTACTGTCGCCCAGCACAAGGCAAGCCGAGGGCCTCAGAGCACATAACTCTGATCTCATGTGGGCATCATTTGCCTGTTTTTGTTTTTGTTTTGTAGTACTAGGGATTGAGCCTAGGGCATTGCTCATGGTAGACAACTGCTTTGCACTGAGCTATATCGCCAACACATTTACTTGGAGACAGGATCTTGCTAAGTTGTTCAGGCTGACCTTGGGCTTGCAATCCTTCTGCCTCAGCCTCCTGAGTAACTGAGATTACAGGCACACGCAACTATGCTTGGCACATTTGCCTGTTTTCTTCCTTCTCACCAGGACAGCCAGCTCTAAGCTTGGCAGTTGGTGTTCTGAAATAAAAACCAATATTGTCTTTCCTTTCTTTTTTCTTTTTTCTTCCTCTTGAAAAATAGTGCTAACCTATATGGCTGTGCATCTACCTCTGTGCAAAGCGGGGGCCAATTTTATCTGCCTCTAAGCAGATCTTGGCCCAGGATTCAGAACTTGGCAAAGCAGAGGTACTGCTGGCCTCACTGGCAAAAAGGCTGTCATATGGTGGCCAGGGCCAAATCAGCCTAACTCTCTTGTGAACCCTCTAGGCCAGGGGAAGAAACAAATCTGGCCTGGTTAAGGCGGAGAAATGGGCCTGAGAACAAGTTCTCTTCAGCCTTCTCCATGGGGGCTCTGGCCCCTTAAGGCCTCTGTACCAAATAAAGTATGTTCAGTGGACCGTGCCTGGCTAAGCCATCCTGGCTGGGCCTCCTCCCCACCCCCATTTGCTTCACGTTCTTATTTGTCGATATTTGCCAGAGGATGGCCTGAGCCTGGCCACTCATCTCGAGTGCCCTCCCTAGCAAGGGACAGCTGCAGTTTTCTGAGCAGGCATGGCGCCTACACTCACCAGCCTCACAGCAGGGCTCCTCTGCCCTTCTACCACCTCTCTTTCTGTAGCATACTCTGCTACATCCTAGTGATGTGAGGGCAGCCAGGGAGTGCTCACTCCAGTGTGTCTTTCTCTCTTCAGTCCTTCTATAGGAAGCACTTTGACACAGAGGAGACCCGGGTCAACCAGCTGTTTGCACAAGCCAAGGCCTGCAAGGTGCTAGTGGAGAAATGGTGAGCTCTCCCCACCCTACTCTTCCTTACCCAGCCATTAACCATGGACAGACTTGCAGTAGAAGGGCTGCTCAGAATGGCATTTGGAAAAGACTGCAACTGCAGAGTCAGGCAGAACTGGGGTTTCCTACCCCAGTACCTGGGTGCACTGAGTTGCCCCTCTAAGCCTTGGTTTTTCCATCGAAAAAATGGGGATCAGTGGTGCTGTGTAACCCAGGCTCTGGCCTGGGTTGGATCCTGAGCAGGTGCTGGAGAGACAGGTGAGTGAAAGAGATTGTGGTCACCCTTGGACTGTTCATAGTATTATGACATGCGCAGAACAGAAGCCCTAATGAATGAGTGATGGCCTAAGGAATGTGCTGGCAGGGTGATTGACAGGGACAGGGACCAGGAAGGACCCAGTGGTGGCTATTTAGGGAAGCCTAGTTCCAGCTGCTCCAGCCTTACCTGGGCCTTCTCCCTGTTGAACATGTGCTGGAGGCTGGATTCAAACAGACCCTGGGGGCAGCTTGCCCAGATGTGAGTGGTGTTCCTTTCTCCAGGCTTGCTGTGGAAACTGTGCTAAAGACTGATGCCGCTAGTTCCCAGCCAGACTCCCTGGGACCACTCTTCTCAGACTTTTTTTTGTGGGGGCGGCTGCTGGGGATCAAACTGAGGGCCTTGCACCAGTGTTCTACCACTGAGCCAAATCCCCAGCATTTCAGATTTTTCCCTTTCTGTACAGACTTGTGTTTTCATTCGTAACATCATGTTACCACATGTTAGATGATTTGGAAAATGGGGAAACAGATCTCTACTCATCCTTTGACCACATTAGTGTATGTTAGAAGGAAAGGCAGCACGTGTTTATTTAGGAGCCCTTGGCAGGTGCCGTCTCACTAAGTGGACAGTATGTGGCAGTGTGTGATCCAGACCAGTGTCCATACTCATTATTCCGTGAACCTGTAGTCTTCCCTTCCAGCCTGTTCCTGCTTTCTCCCATAACTGAAATGCTCCCCATATGTACATCATTGGGAACTATGCCAGCTCTTCCAAATGGAAAACAGCAGGTTTCCTCAGGCAAGGGCGCAAACCAAACTGCTGCGAGACTCGGCTGAGGCTGAGCCGCGCCAGTCCTCATGGAGTTGACATGGCTGGTCCTGAGGAGACAGGTAGTGAAGGTGGGCGCCGAGTGGTGAGCCCCTTCCTCAAAATAGGGGAGCTCCTGGCCTAGGCCTGCTCAAGCCCCTTCTGTGTCTTTCAAGTTTTTACTTGGACTTGCTGCCTCCTGAGATACATGGGACAGGGCAGTTCCTACGAGTTTGCCTCCAGCGTGACTCCAGGCCATTGTCTCTGCTGAACTGCCAACCAGCCCATTCTGAGTGATACCTTCGGCTACAGGGAACCTTAGGAAAAAAAGAAACATAGCCCTCTTAGAAATGCATTTGGTTTGGAATCTGGCTGAGCCAAGCTTGACTGAGATTTGGGGAACTGAGTTGGGCTGGCAGTGTCCAATGTAAACCACACAGGATTTGGGGTAAAGGAGAAATTGGAGCTTGGCCAAAAAATCCACCAGCCAGGCTAGAAGTGGGGTTCAGGGATACTCTAGTGGCCCTCAACTGGCCCCATCTGGAGTTGACCTCCTATCTGCCCTTCCTGCCAAGATCAGCTGGTGCTCGTGCTCTCTTAGACATCACCTCTCTCCCACCCCAGCCCTGTACTGGCCCTGTGGTTGGTGCTGGGCTGAGCCTGGGCTAAAGTGACAAGCAAGGACTTGCCCAGCTACTGCAAGGAGCTCAAGGCAGAGGGAAGACAAGCCAGGTCCCTAAGTTTTATATCACAGAGGAATAGGGGTTGCAGAGATCTATTCACCAGCTGCTCCCTTTCCCACCGACAGCACAGTGAGTGTACAGGACATCCAGGCACACCTGGCTCAGGGCCACGTAGCCATCGTGCTGGTGAATTCAGGGGTGCTGCACTGTGACCTGTGCTCCAGTCCTGTCAAGTACTGCTGCTTCGCCCCCAGTGGACACCGCTGCTTCTGCCGCACCCCCGACTACCAGGGCCACTTCATTGTGCTGCGCGGCTACAACAGGGCCACCGGCTGCATCTTCTACAACAACCCAGCCTATGCTGACCGTGAGTGCTGGGCCAGGGTGGGCCAGGGCAGTCTGCACTCACTGCCCTCTATACTCCATCCCTACAACTTCCTCCGTTCAGTCTGTGGTAGCCAAGATCGCCCTCTGCCTTTCCCCAAGCTCCTGCTCCTCCTGGGCTCTTGTCCTCTGGTTACCCCCTCCGGCCTGGCAAGTAAACCAGCCACAAATTTGCAGCAGTGCTCACCTCTAGTCACGCCCTCCCTCACACCACTGCCCAGGTCCCCACCTCCATGACTCATGCTGCATAGACTGCTGTCCCCACTCCCGGTCCTCCCAGGACAGAGAGCACAGTCATTAGAAAGTCTGGCCAGACCTGGCCCTTGCTCCACACTGCACACTGCCCTCAAGGCGTAGAGAAGGGCTGCTCCCTTGATCTGTCCATGTGGCCCAGAGCAGGTGTCTTTCTCTCTCTGGGCCTCACTTACTTCATCTGCTAAACTGGGGAGCGGTCAGAGAGAATTGCCCATGAAAGCCAGAAAAGGCAAGAGGACTTGCTGGGGGTAGAGTGCTTGAGCTGAGGCTCAGCAGGTGGGACATAGACCTCATCCAGCTCCCATGAGTGCCGGTGGGGAGGGTACTCTCTTTAGTTACTGACCCCACTCTTTCCCTTCTTGCGCCCAGCAGGAATGTGCAGCACCAGTATCAGTAACTTTGAGGAAGCCAGAACCAGCTACGGCACGGATGAGGATATCCTCTTTGTCTATCTGGATAGCTGACAGCAGGAACCTGTTGTGCCCAGGTCCTTGGACCCATCCTACCCCCTCCAGGCCCACTCAGGACACCCAAGCCTGGGACTGCTGGGACTTGGAGCCTTAGCCTGTCTGACAAAGTTCCATGGAATTCTGATACCTGGCACACCTGCTTTGTCCACCAGCGCTGTGTTGTCATGCTGCTTACCCCAAGGACCTGTTGGTGGCTGGAGGCATCCTCAGACGGTTGAACGGAAGCCTCGCTCAGGACATCAAACTTGACCCCAGTCAGGCCAGAGGAAGTGCAAGCCCAAGGGTGCCCCTGTTGCTTCCTAGAGAGACCCAAGGTGAGGGGAGAGGCCTGAGTCAGTCACCCCCACAGACCTCAGGACTGAACCCTGGAGAGAGAGGTCACTGGACCTGATGCCGCTTGTCAGGACAGCACCTGCGTGTTCAGAGTACAGATGAACCTCAGCCCCTGCACCACCCTAAGCCTAATCTCCTGGAAGTGCTGTTGAGCCCTGTCCTGTGGTGGGTGCCCTCACCACTGCCTCCTTCCTCCAGTGGATGCAAGTTTCTGTGACTGGCCCCCGTTGCGCAGCATAGATACACCTCAGTCACTCTGCTCTGCAGTGCCCTGGTCCCAGGGGTTGCTGGGGCTCCTCACCACCTTCCAGGTCCTCCAGTTCTGTGGGATGGGGTGTCCGCAGTAGTGGCTGAGCACTCCATCCCCTGCTGGCCCAGTGGCCGGCATCAGGGAGCATACTTCAGGAATAAACAGCCACACAGCAACTCCCCCAACAAGGCCTCCCAACACCAGCCTAAATCCCAACAGTGGAGGCCTCCTGAGTGTGGGGAGCCCCAAGTCTCTTGAGATTGGGTGCCAGGGCCTGTACTCTTGAAGCAATGGGAAAGGGGCAGTGTGCAGCTACCCCCCACCCTGGTTTTCACATCAGGACCTTTTGCACAGAACACTGGGTGGGTCTCTTGTCCTGATGGAGAAGAGCGTTGCCTGCCTAGGATCACATGACACATCCAAGTAGCATTGACTGGAGCTGGTTCTTCCTGGTTTTTTGGTGGGGGTGGTAGTGGAGCAAAGATGTTTGCTTTTTCCGTACTGGAGTTCGAGGCCAGGGCCTTCACACTGAGCTACGTCCCCAGCCCTTTTTTTATTTTGAAACAGGGTCTTGATAAATTGCCCAGGCAGAAATCAGACTTGGCGATCCTTCTGCCTCAGCCTCCCAAGTGCTGGGATTACAGGTGTTTGCCATTGCACCCAGCTTGTTTTATTGAGGTTTAAGTTTTCACTTTTGGAATAATAGTGAGATTGCAGGTACTTTGAAACCACTAACACCTCTTTTCACAAGGCAGGTAAGCCAGCCTAAGTTCTCTTTCACAGAGAAGGGGCTTGGCCAGTGGTCTGAATCCCAGTCCCCTTGCTCTAGAGAAGAGGCAGCCAGACCAGTCTGGGGACAGTCTGCCCAGGACAGTGGGTCTTGAACCCAGGTCTGCACCTAAGAAATAAGGGAAGTGGATCATTCCCAAAGGGGCTGGGAATGATCCTTCTTGGGCTGCCTTTGGCAAAGAGACAGGTATACCCTGAGGCCCCATCATCCCTTCAGTCCTGGGGCTTGGTCTTCTAGTGCCCAAGGTGTAATGAGGCGGCAGTTGCTTCCTCCCTGCCAGCTGACCTCTCCCTTATTATGGTAGCCCAGAGGGGTGGAGCTGGGTTCTGCTTACAAGGGCTGTCAGACTACCCCACTATACTGTTCCTCAACACCACATGCAGCCTTGGGCCAAGGTGCTGTTGGCTAGGCAGCCTCCCTGGGTGTGGAGACCTGTGTTGGCTTCAGTCTGGTCTTATTTCCATTGCCTTAATGCTGGATGGCCTCAAGTCCCAGGGAACTCTGACCCTAAGCCCAAGAGGACTGTGCATGGCAGCTGTGGGCGGGGTGGGGGGGCAGCCTCAGGAGACATTCAGGTAGAATTGTGAGCATAGCTGTGTGAAGGAAAGCACCGAGAGGAAGGGAAGCGTTCAAGACAGCTGGATGTGAAGAAGACAGCAGACACGCTGGCATGGTGGTCAGGGAGCGGCCTCCACAGAAAGTGGTCATAGCACCTCAGCCATCAAGGACATTCAGGAGTGCTTAGTCCCCGGGCCCAGACAATGGCTTCATGGGCAAGTCACAAATTAGAGGTCACTTCTCTGTAAGACTAACAAAGACACTTCCTGTCCCCAAGACCTGTCTGCCTGAGGAGGGTCACAGAGGCAGGATGCAAGCCACACAGTGTTATATTCTTGCACAAGACACACAGTGGGGTTGGAGAAACAGCCTGGACAACAGGGACTTTGTCCACAGCATGTAGCACCCACAGCTGCCCAGCCCGGCCTCACACTGCAGCCCAGTGCAGCCTCAGAAACCATGTGGGATGGTGGGCAGCACTGCTCGCTGACTTCAGGGGGACAGAAGGGATCTTTTGCATTGTATAGATTTTATACATAAATATATTTTGTCTGTAATGAGCAATTCTCAATAAACGATTCTCACTGCACAGTGGCAGCAGCCCTTGGCTGACCTTTGTGAAGCTGCATTAAGCTGCAGAACTCTTGTCATTTTGCAAGTTCCCAGCGCGACCACATGGGAATCTGGGTCCTTGACTTGCCATTCTCAGTTTTAGCCAGGACTGGAATCCATTTTTCTGCTTTTCAGGTCCAAGTCCCTCCATTCAGGCCTTGATGTTTATGCAAGGCCTGGACAGGCAATGCCCATAGAAGGGTTTCAAGGCTTAGATGGTTGATTTTTAAGAGGGTGGGGAGGGGCAGCTGACTGGGGGATGGGGAATGAGGAAGGAATAGAGGACCCCACTGGGCAGGACTCCAATCCTCCTGGCACCCTCTACCGCCAACCACAGTTCCATTTATCTACCACGTAGTGGCTACTTCTAATATTTCATCTATAACTTTATTTCAAAATTCCACTTCTGAAAAAGGAAGTGCTTGGAAATCCGGGGTGATCTAGCAGCTTCAGGGTTGCCCCAGACCCTTGAAGGGGCTGATAGAGCCACAGCTGGCGTTTTAGGATATGCCTCTCACCTATGTCCCTAGGCTAACTGCCCCTCAATCCCTCCCAACTCCCCAATTTCAATTTTTTTAAACAGTTTCACCATGTAGTTCAGGCTGGCCTCGAACTCGCAATTCTGCCTCAGCCTGGGATGTGGACATACATTAACAGGCATTCTGACCAAAGTCTTAGACTCTTTCCTCTGAACTGCAGAGCAGCCCTGGACTCATACCTTTGAGCTGATTGCTGAGAATGCAGCATGAAGCACTGTCGAGGTGCCCAGCTAGGCTGTGCCAGTTAGCACATTTTGTGTTCTGTATATATTGCCAACTACATGTGGACACTGGTAGCAACCTTGCCCTTTGCACTTCAGCTTGAGCCTTTGGCACACCATGAAGAAAGTGCCCCATCTGCGCCACAGTCTTTTAATAACCTCATCTCAGAAGTGACATCCCAGGGCTGGGGATTTAGCTCAGTGGTCAGAGTGCCTCACAAGCACAAGGCCCTGAGTTTGATCCCCAACACCAAAAAAAAAAAAAAAAAAGAAAAAGAAAAATGAAGTGCCATCCCATCACTTCTGCAGTATTTTATTTGTTAGAAGTGAGTCAGTAGCTGAGAGACTATCTCCATATCAGCAGAGGTCAGTGCCCATTTGTCTTGGACCTTGAATGAAATGAAAATAGCCAGGCCCCAATCATGTGGCAAATGGCAACCGGCATGTGTTGGGTACAGAGACCAGAATACAGCTCTAACAGAAAGGGGCCCACCCAGCACAACAGCTGTTTCTAATGGATTTTCGGATTTAAGGAGATTGCTGAGATTCACAAAGTATAGCACAGAGAATATTGTGAAGGAAAGGAGGGAAGGAGGGAGGAAGCTGAATCGGTAAATCCAATGCACACTGGGGATCAGAGAGGGGGTGAATACCAAGAGACAAGATGCAAGGATGGCCACCGAATCTGTGGATTACTAGAACAGAGCCGCAGACCATCTTGTCTAGCACATCCTGAGGAGTGCCCTTCAGCGTGCCAGGGGTGAGGAGTTCTGTTCCATGGGGTCCCTGGTCAGGCCAGCTTGCCAAACACTGTGTGCTACAGCACCTTCCAGGAGACAGGCTATCAGAAAAGGCTCTGTAGAATCCTGCAGCAAGGGACTCTATCATTACTTAGCCACAGAGTTTATTTTTATGTAACAGTGGAAATCTGTGGAATATACTGAAACTCGGGGAACCAGCAGTCTAGTCAGAGGAGGAGACAGACACAGAGAGGGACGGTGACTGCCCACAGCAAGACCCAAACTGATACTGTTCAGACCTGGCCATGGTTGGAAGCAACCCCGGTGACCCTGTAGGGGTAAGCCAATGCCAGAAGAGCCGGAAATGAACTCTGAGTTCTGGAGCCAGACACCGGGCTGCTGCTGGTCCCCAAGGGCCTGCCCCACAGGTGGAAAGGCAGGCACCTGACCTGATAGTTGGAAGAAGCCTTCAGCTGTCCTCCTGGCTTGCCTCCATCTGACCTGCCCTAGTCATGACATCCAAGGACACGTATCATGGATTTATCCCCACCCTCTTGCTTCAGAACAGAGTAGAGAAGACCAGGAAAATACCAAGATGCCATCCTACTGGATTGCTGGCCCCCAGGGGCCGAGTGATGGGACCAGCATGGACTTGAGTGTTCACAGAAAAACCTTAATGCCTGGAAATGGAGAATGAGTCTCCCACAGGCCCAGACCAGCGGCCCCTCCAGTGGGTTCTCTTCCCCCTCCTCCTTGCTCCGTGGCCTCCCCACCTCTGCCTCTGCTGCCTGAATTCTGCCTCTTGAGG